>OX381706.1:9181131-9314623 GCA_947462335.1 Harmothoe impar
TGTGTTGACACCATCATAATCCCAATTCAATATTTCATATAGATCTTCGTGGTCTATGGTGGACAGAGTAATGTTTTTGTTGCTGACGTCAGGGACTAGGCCTACCTGGTTTTTCTCAAGTGGCTGTACAAGCAGCTTATGGGGATTAGGGTCCAATGATGGGGGTCTGCAGAATGTTGATTTTTTGGAGATTGTTTTGACATTTCCAAGTCCAAGACATTGTCCATGATTAGATCAATTTGATGTTATACATCTGCGGGGACATCTACATGGTGGTCAATAATCTGGTGATTTTCTGGTGTTTGTGTATTTTGACGGAAAATTGGATTGGAGAGGCGCTGAGATGGTAATAGATTTAGGCCTGCAACCAGATAGTCAACATAGTAGACGAACGTGTCACCTGGGTGTTTTCTCTTTGAATGACGTCGGACATTGGCTGTGCGATCGAAATCCTTATGACATAAGCCGCAGATGACTCTGCTGGTTGCTTTATGTAGCATGGTGACATGGCGGCGCAGTCCATTGCGGGTAAAGTAACTCTCACAGTATTTACACCTGATTTTCTGTGGTTTCTCCATCCTTACACGTCTTGATCATGCCTTAATATTTAAACCATTTGGTTGCCAAGTGTTGAGTAAGCGTATCCAAGCTTCCTCCAATCATAAGCGCGTGTTTTTGTTGTTTCCGGTTCCGTCAACAATTGTCATGGAGATATGGTTGCTACCGCAACCGCTGTCTCCACGGAAATGCTAATGAAACACTAACCTTTATGGCTTATGCCCAATTAGATCTATTCCCCACACCGCCAGCCTCTCACAATGATGAATAAAGGCTGGGGACTGGGTGTACTCGGCTTACCATTAATGTATAAATCACATTAGTAATGTAATATGAAATAACAGTGGTGGTGGGTTGTGGTTTGTCCATGTACATACAGCTTATTTCCCAACTTCTGAGAGGTGAGGCAGTAGGGCTACAGTTGCTATCCACCCTGGAAGAATCTTAGTCTCCTAAGTATGAATACATGACGTCAGTGTGTAAAATACATAGACAAAGATTCACAAGTATAGTTCCTCAATGAGGGTGATAAGATGAGGCAAAGCCGAGTGAAACCCTCAGTTGGTAACTATTCAAGCGCTCCTTTGTGTTTCGGTCATGTTAATATTAACATTTTATTTCAGAATCTCACTCAATTGATCTCAAAAAGCTTTTTTTACAATGGTTAGATGATCAATTATGATGACTTGAAGGCCGTAAATACAGTCAAGGGTTATTTCACTGGGATGTGAAATACAGGGATCTTTGGTTAAATCAATGGGGCCGCCATATTCACCATGAAGTACAGACGTGAGTCTAATACCTAGAGAGGTGCTCCTACAAAAATAGTGTCACGGGACTAATTGGTACAGTGATGTTCTAATATTTTCCTCTTTTTCACTATCAAGTGGCTCCAAATGTGGTTCAAAATTTGATAGCGTGCATAAACGACGCCTTGAACAAAAGCTGACGTCATTTCCGATCTATTAAAGGTGAAAGTCCCTATTCCCATTATATTGAATACAGTTCCAGGCCTCCTAAGAAAATTACAGAGGGTTCCTTAAATACTATAGAATCCATTGGGCAAAAAATATTTCGGGGTACCCATACTATCTTTTGTGCTGTGATGGCTGATGCAAGGGGTCATATATTTTCCTAATTTTTCACATTGCTGGAAGAAACCAGTTAAAGCATATATTATCCACCAGATTTTTTCGTAGAAACCATGGATATGTGATGTATCTATACTATTGAACAAGGATAAGAATAAAAAATGCTTGTTGAAAAGTTCTTTTTGGTTTTATTTTGGACTTGATGCTTGAAGTAACAGATGACATTTTCGTTTTTAGCCCACACTTATCTAACATAATATCTAAGTAAGAAAAACAGTTTCAGGCCTCATGTAATTTTAATATGGTGAAGATTATGGCCATAGCTTGGTATTTATCAAAAAAAAATGGGGGTACCGGCACTCGTTTCTTCACAAAGTGTACATGAACATGGCAGACGGTGGCAAGTGACAGGTCTGTACACACTAGTGTACCCCACCACTAGGTAGGAGCATAATGCAGGACCAGAGTTTAGCATGTATCTTGTCCAAACGCATGCAGAAAATTCTGCTTTACTTATGCATTTATGATATGTATTGAAAAGAGAATATGACATAGCTTTATTAGAAATTATTGCTTCAATATGGATATTAGAAACAACATTGAGACCTGAGTTGTTCAGGAGCAAGCCACCAGATGGGGCTATGGTGACCATTTGGTGAGGATTTGCTAGTTCCATAAACCCTGCCAGTGGGCGAGTGCGTGAATACTGGCTTTAATCCTTAAGAGTCAGATTAGATTTTGCGCTAGTTGCCATGGAAAAAGCATAGTCTAAACATGATCAATTTTTCAAGTACCCCACCAACCTGTGACCTTGAGTTTGACCTCCAAGCGTGACCCCTTGGTTACCATGGATACCACAAACTTTTTTTAAACTTTTTTAAAACCAAGCATTGCCCATCTTCTGGTATGCCTATTATTACTCCCAGTCAAAAATAAGGTCTCCTAGCTAGCACTGATTATATCCACTAGAAGTCTGTTTTTAGTAGGGACTATTTGGCTCTCCTAGGTTTTGTGGGTGGATTAGTACCGTGACACCATAAGGAGATCCTGATAAGGCTCACATATTAATCAACTTCTAAGGCTGTTATCTGAGATCCAACATAAAAAGAAGAAGTAGTAACCAGGAACACTCGCTGCCTCCTTCACCCTTTAAGGGCGGCATGTCGCTAAAAGATGACATTTGTCAACATGATGCACCAATGCAGCCCTGGTGAGTAACTTGCCGATGCTGCATTGGTGCATAATGCCGACCCTTCAGGAGTGTCTCAATCCCATAAGGTCGGCATGATGCTTGGATGCAGCCCTGGCAAGTAACTCGCCAAGGGTATGATGCATTTAGGCATCATGCCATCCTTAAAGGGTTAACCACATTTACACACACACACACTGATTCAGTCAGGAGCGTGTTCATTTATTAGTTGCAGGGTGTGAGTGTGTGTGAGATTCTTAACCATCTTGGGGGGGGGCTTAAAAATGATGCTCTTTTTAGAAAAAAAAGGCAGTGTATTGCTATAGTTCAAAGGGGAGGGGGAAGAAAAGTTCTCGTTGCCTTCGAGAAGGAGGATGCAAACTATTGCAAAAGCTCTAGAGAGGCGGGACCTAAAAAACGTTTGCCTCCACGTGAGATTTCACAACACCCCTTATTAGTTAATGAAGTTCAGCCAAGGTATAGGTTTAAATCTCTAATACTCTTAACCCTTTAAGGACTGCATACAGTAGTCCTTACTTGATGACCTCTGGTTTAGCCTCCCTGTGCGTAGCTGGTGGCATGCTGATACTGACTGCAGTCAGATATAGTGAGTACAGCGCAACCATGAGAAGGATGGAGGCAGTCTTACTCCGCCAGGTAGGTTTATTCATGAACTATATGTAATGAATTGCTCAGTTTACTACTTTAGCTGCATGCCATACGTCATAAAGATAAGGTGAACTGTGTGAAAATGTACTGTTTGCATCCTAATAAGCATAAGAACAAACCCCCAGTTGACGTGCTGCATAAAATAAGTAAAATTCAACATATCAAAGAGGACCATGTGACAATAAATTTTGAGTTTTAATATTTTTATTTCTGAATCAGATTTTGGAGTTACATAGAAATTTTCTCATTGAAGCCTATTTCATCAAAAATGAATATTTAAGGGCAGCACACTGTTCTAAAGTCCTTGATCGACAAGATGCATAAATTCAACCCTGGTGAGTAACTAGCCGGTGCTACATTTATATATCATGCCCAATTAGTCAGACTGCATCAACCTATGCGTTCAGTATGATGCGTGAATGCAGCAATGGCCAGTTACTCACCAGGGCTGCATTCATGCATTATTGCACTATCCCAGTGGCCACATTACATAGAATCAACATTGATGAATGGTTGTCAATTTTGAATCAATGTTGATAACAAAGTATATCCAGTACGTATTTACTCATTGCTATGTTATACCTCACACACAGTACAACTCCCGTGGAGCTGACAAGAGTGTGGACCTGAGGAACTAATTGAATGTGATATAAAGATGCATACTCAAAATTGAAATTGGTCAAGGGACATTAGTTAATATTTACACACTATGTGATGCTGCAATGAAAAAAGCAAAGAAGAAAGAAGTCCTTTATTTCCTCAGCAATGTGTACACAGGAAGCACAGGAAAACGTATCACTTTCAACCAGGAATTTTACACAAATTGATCAAAAAGCAAAGTTCAAACTTCCCGTGTCAAGTCTATAATTATACAAGAATGCTCAATGTGGGCCGGTATTTGGTGTTACTGTGTCATCTGTGTGCATATGTGTAACAATCAGACAAGACTTTTATACAATATATCCTTGTGGCATTCTGTATCTAACAGATTGTTGACTTGAGTGTCCCTTTTGCTGATGATCTTGTGAACAAAATTTTTACAATGCAAATGTAGACCCCTTTATATTGGACAGGAAGAGACCTTAGAGCTACTAGAGCCCACTAGGGCCTTATATCCTGTACATGTAACATAGATATTTTTATAATAGCCATGCCTACAGTAGAGTGACCTCCTATGAAGCCTCCCTGTTCAGTGGGGATGATTTAATATTCATCTAAATAATCTATCAGTTATTTCTTCACAATCTTTTCCAAGATTTCATCAATTACAGGTGTAGGGGCTAGGGTTATACAGGGTTTATATGGCAGGTTCTGTTGGATGCTGTGTTGCGAACTCAGTCCGAACCCTTCAGCCTGACGGCAGGTGGCAGCACCTGCCCCGGGCTTGGGGTGTGGACAGAGGTCGCTATAGGCTTCCGGTCTGCGTGTGCGTGCGCAGGCTGGCTGCCTATATAGCCATCATCCGATAGGACTCGTCGGTCACTCTGGATCCACGCTTGGACAGAGGCCCTGCGATCATATCGGCTACGAGCCTATTGACCCGCTCCGAACTCTATAGGGAGTTCGCACTGATATAGCTTTGCCTGTCTAGGTTACTGAAAAAACCTTTGATTCGCAACCTGTACACTTGATCCGAACTGTGTCGACTTTGGTTCTTTACTTAATAATATATCAGTATTATAAAGGACAAAGTATCGTTTATTACACAGGTATAATTGCTGGCTTTAGCTTTGCAACACCCATTTGATTGCTATCTTTTTGGATTGCTGACTAATATTGGCTATTATAGCCTAATAAAATGATGGTGCAATAAAAATGTATACAACTGTTTCATGACACAATATAGCCTCAATATAGCCTCATATCAATTAAAACATGATTTGTATGATCGGTTATCTCTTGATTCTAGATTAATTAAGTGTCACCATATCTTTAAAGGGGGGCTAGCCCGGCTAAGACTATCCACCTTAGCAAGTCATGTGACCTCAATAGAGGCGATCTGATTGGTCAATTGGTGTCTCTGGTTTCTCTGTGTTTTGTAAGAACTAAGTTGGCAGGTACCCGTCTTTGCCAGGAACGGTGCTAGTCCCCCTTTAAGTTGTTGGTTAAGTGTTGGTCTATACATAACTACAAAAAATCCAATGCTTTTTAGAAGTGTCTCGTGTATATAGCTATACCATGGGCAAGATAAAACAGGAATTATTGGATGTTATTACATTTCTCTTAAATGTACATATAGACAATATCTTTAATACCATGAGTGTTAGATGCCTTATGGAATCCCTTTTATCCTTTAAATGCTGCATAGTCCTGGTCAGCATTATGCATGAATGTAGTCTAGCCAGGTGGCAGTGCCAGCCCTGTGGCGTTTGTTCCGCTCAAAGGGTACCATAAAACCTCGCGTATAAGCCTAACTCGTGTACAAGCCGCACCCTGAGTTATGGCCAATCCTATAAGCTGCACTGGCGATCTGAATGTGCCGATTTTAGTTCTGTATTATAGTGGCAAAAACTCGTGTATAAGATGCACCCCGACCCTGCGCCGATCCTAGAAGCCGCACTGCTGATCTGATTCGCGTACTAGCCGCGGCTTATACGCGAGGTTTTACGGTACACATTATGCACCAATGCAGTGGCAGTGAGTAACCTACTCTCACTGCACTATTGCATTATGATAGCAAATGACCATGCATGGTGAGGCATCATGCCATCATTAAAGGGTTAATCATAGATATTAATGGTACAGACTCTACTGTCATGAACATTGCTGTTAGCCATACGTCTCACTTGTATCACCACCTCACACTTATCATCACAATAACAGGCATATCTAGCCTGCATCAGACCAAGTGCTTCCGTCTCACCGACCAGTGTACAGTCTTTACCTCGATAAGTCCAGGAACCAGGATCCTCGACCACTTCCCCTTTAACAATGACCAGAGTTTTTACGTCAGCTGTGTGAGTTATGTTGATGTAGAAGTCCTGTTTGCAGAAGTAGTCAGCGGTGCCTTCAGCCTGTCCGGTCCTGGCAGTAGGGTCCCACGGTATCTCTATATAGAACGGGTTCACACCTGAATTGGGGACAAAAAGCTAACTTTAGAAATTGGCTCTGAAAAATAATATGCTTCCATACACAAAATAAAAGGGTAGAACATTGAAATGAAAGAATACAAAGTTGCTATGCTGAATTATTGAAAATAAAAAGAATTGAAACAGTTTACCTCTTACCCCTACCCACCAACCAGGGCTGCATTCATGTATTATAACAAGAAGGAGCATAACACATTCAAACACTACTGTAAAACCTTGCATATAAGCCACGGTTAGTATGCAAGTCAGATCGGCGGTGTGGCTTACAGCATTGGCCCAGGGTGTGGCTTATACGCGAGCTTTTGCTCCTATGGTACAGTACTAAAATCGCCACTATCAGATTACCATTGCGGCTTATAGGATAAACGTCTATTAACATATTAATGCAGTATTTCACCGATTTCCTTACTGTATAGGCCTCATTTATCCCATCTTATCACTATCCAGTCAAAGACTACACCCAGTCAAAGACTACACCCTGTCAAAGACGTTTGAATTGTAACACACTCATGAGACTGAGCCTAATATGCGAGGTTTTACGGTAGTGGTGACCCATCCCTTTGTTCTTTATCTGTGCTCTGGCACATTTTACTGTAGATGATTTTACCTGAATAAGGGTACTTGGCTCCCATCAGTAGGCATGTGGTATCATCATCATCATACAGAACAGCCTGGTGAGGCAGGGTGATGTTACTTTTCTTATTTGTCCACACCGGGAAAGCGACATCTTTGTATGAAAGAAAAAAAAGCAAACATCAATTTAATCACCTTAGTACAATGGATGCTCCATGGTGTCTAAAGTAGAGCGCTAGGTTTAAGCATATGATTTGATAATTTCATGCCATTATTATGGTGTAATAAAACCTTCCTTCTATATATATACCTAGCGTGAAGTGCCCATGAGTAGACCACCTGGACCTGTGTCGCACCTGTGAGGTATTTTGGGATATGCTGTAGAATGCTAGCCAGTATGGGTCCCCCAAAAATGGTCACAGTTTTTTTCTTAAGTCCTAGGCATTATAAGAAAGTAGGCCTCCAATTTAAAATCCAAGACATTTCGGCTTTATTGGCTTAAAAGGAAAGTGATATTTAATTTGTCAACATCAGTACCTTGAGTCAACCACCTTGGAATATTGGCACACCCCTTTCACAGGTTCGCTAGACTGTGTTATCACTTACAAATTTCTTTTAAATTCAATTTGTCTTTTTACATAAAGCTAACAATCTAAAATATCAACAGGGCTTTTAAACATTTCACACCAATGAACAACACACCGGGAATGGATACGGTCATTAAGCAGAAAGTCTTAAGGGTTGGCTCGGAATTCACCCATTATTTGTTAGGAAATACAGCAAAAAGTTAGATTAGTCATCCATGAGGGAGAGTACGAATTAAGTCCCCAAAATTGTTAAGTAGCAGAAAGCTTGATCTCCCTCTATTCTGCCAGGGCAAATAGGGTAAATACCAGTTCAACAGCTCTTCATGGCTAAACCTGGTAAACTTTAAACAGGGCAAAGTGGTTGACTCAAAGATATGTTACCCCTATATGTGTCCTTAAAAGGTTTAAGGGAATGGTCATTTTTTAACAACAGGGGGGGGTCTGTGGATTTTTGCGCGAGCGGGTCGAAATTTGTTTGGTCCTCCCCATGGGAGGGGTCGAAATATTTTTGGTCTCCGCTCAGGCAACTTGAAATTGGGCGTGGCCGACCCCTTTGAGCTATAGTAACGCCCAGGCTTTTTCACTAAAAAGGGGTGAAATTCTTTTGGTCCCCCCCTCAAGAGGGGTCCAAATATTTTTGGTTCCACCCCATTTAAAGGGTCCAAAATGTTTGGCCCCCCTCCCAATCCACCAACCCCACACTGTTGTTAAAAAAAAAGACCACTCCCTAAGGAGGACCTACCGTTCAAGGTGTCACCATAGACCTCCACTTCACATAACGTAATCCATCCTGTCATGGTGAATGCCACGTGGTTACCTGCAAACATGGCATTTCAGCTATTAGGCTATGTCTCATGAGATTGGGCCAATGTGATTTGTCTTTGTCCGGATGCCATCTTTGACTGGGTGCCATATTTGACCGACCTGTTAGCAAACGTTTTATTCAGGGCAGATGGAGATAAAAATGGCCCGAAAAGGCTAATGGATGTTATAACACTTTGGATAAGTAATTTATAGCCCATTTATATCTGCATCTGCCCTAAATAAAACGTTTTCTATCAAGCCTGTCAATATGGCACCCAGTCGAAGTTGGCATGTGGTCAAAGACTATAACATTGTCCCGTTTTCGTGAGACACAGCCCATACTGTAAATTTCAAACCGTAGAAGTTGAAAACAATTTTTGCTAGTTTTGACTCACTGTTGTTCTAAGCAGCAATTAGAATTGATTAAATAAGGGACATAGAGGTGAGGGCATTAGATATTTAATTGAAAATTCATGTCTCTTTCTTGAACGTCAATATGCGACATGGGGACCCCCCAAGCGCAGCCTGATGACCAACACAATACTGGACACTGCATAAGTGTATCACGACAAAGAAATAACTGTCTATACGGGCCAAGTCATTTAATGCCAGCTGGGGGGGGGGGGGGGCTTGGTGGATATATATAGGGAGGGTCATAATAAAAAAAACAGACCCTCGGTGGGGGGGGGGGGGGGCATAACAGGAAAAGCCTCCATGGTGGGGGGGGGGGGGGGATAATAAAAGATGGTCCGTTCAGATTCTCGTGACCATGCGTGATTCCACAGGCGCATGTGATAAGTGGGGGGTCATTTCTGAAAAACCAAACGTAGGAGGTGGGGTCGAGATAACTTTCGCCTAATTGATGGGGGGGGGGGGAAATCCACCAAGCCCCCCCAGCTAGTAATAAATGACTCAGTCCTAAAGGAGCAGGGAACTTACCACTAACTGCAGGCTGGACTTTGTAATGGTGGCGTCCCTGAGACTGAGGCCAACACATGTGGACCACCTCTTGGTAATCCGACTCTACAAACGGGGTCGACGGTCCGCTCACCGTTCCTATCCAGAGCTTGTAGTTCTCTAGATACCAATCTGAACCTGAAAGAGATGAGGGTCAAATGACAGAATAATTGGTACCACTGAAGACCTTAGCCGTTCATGTGGCATGCGCTTTGTTGTCATAGTGCATGAGCGCAATTCTTGCAAGCCTAAACACCACAGCTGCATTCAGGCATCATGATGATTGTCACAGAATGTTCTGTATGGCAGATACATGCTGAAACTTCCCACATCAGCTTGCTCAAAAAAGTGATCCCCTCTCAAGCTCAAAGGAGTCTGCAAGGCTCAATCTCAACCCTCCATTTTATGAAAATAGATTAGATATGTGACGTGTACTTGAAAAAGCAATCTTAGTACACCCTGTAATAAAATAGACTATATGCATACCAATCGATAGCTATTGGCTTGCAAGAATGATCAGTCTCTGTGAAAACCTTTTTGCCATGCAGGACATTCGGTCCTGCAGATCTATTATTTTGCAGGACCGGCTTAAATTTTGCAGGAACTTTTCATATCTCAAAAGAAATGTATAAAGCAAGAATTCATATTGAATCAAAACAGCTTTCCTGTATATTCCTATTGAAACATGTAAAATGTACAATCTATAGTAATGATTTTCAAAATATTTGTGCAAAATGCTTTTCTCTCTAGAGACCATAATAATGGTCCGATTTACAAGCCGTAAAAACTGACATGTAGCCAAAGATCCAGCCAGTCATATGGACTGGCAGCAGGGCCAGTCCAGCCGGTCCAGAAGCCTGCACGTTTTCACGGACACTGAATGATGAGCTACAAATACAGATATCCCACATTATTGTCAGATAATAATAAGAAGAACCAAAGGCAAAACCATTAGAAAATGGTGTAAAATGCCCAGAATATGGAAGAATAGGCATGGCTCACACACCATAGCTCAAGTGGTCCCTTCATGTCAGTCCAAATCACCTTACTCTTTGCAAACAAAATTCAATTAAGAATGTTGTAGCAGTTATAGTGTTACAATTCCTTAACAACTGTCTTAGTCAAAATCCCCACTATGGATCAATACTACGTGAGAAAATAGTTTTCAGCTTTTTCTTTAAATAGCCAGAACGCTAGAGGGATGAAAATCTAGTGCTGTATCCTATGCATATGAAGTAGCCTCTATAGATTCCTTCCTATTTACCTTCCGTTTCAGCGACAGTTATAACGATGGCCGTTATAGCAGCGTCTCCCCCCAGGTCGACCAGCCACCAGTTGTCCACATTGCCTGCACCAGCTGTACCCCCACGAGTCAAGGAGCATGAACCACCATCATATTCTGGATTGTCGTCGCCATCTACAGCTCTCGAAGAATATTTCCTGTAATGAAATTATGCAGAGATCAGTGTTAAGATGCATTTTATGTCATACATATGTATAAATGGGCAGCTACCTACTTCCCAGCTAGCACCTTACATAAAAATAACTAGTAATTTCATGATATCATTTTTCGTTCCCAAGATGTCACATACACAAGAAGTTTTTATGTGTCCTTTTGCATGGGTTCTTGATGTAACAATATGTATGTGTATTTTATATAAACATATTTATATAAAAGAGACATATTTATCAGTGATACCTTTGGACTTAACAATAATGGCATATATAGGCCTATGACTAGCTGTAAAAGATGTCTAAAACATGTAAATGTAGACACGTCAAAAAGATGTGATATGGAGATATCTACAAGCATATTCTAGGGATGACATTTATACCAGTTTTGAGTATACCCCCTCCTCAGTAGTGATTATAAATCAGATAGGATAATTAGGATACCTCTGAGAGAGATTGTAGACATCATATAGTTCTGTCCATTTTATGTCAATGTATTACATGTCCATGGACACTCTGCATAGGAAACAAACACCTGCTCTGTGAATGACACTTTGCAGGCATTTTCCATTCCTTACAGACACATTTATCCTAGCCAGGAGGCCCAGATGTGATATCAGCCCAAGGCCAGAATTTCTTCTATATGATGTCTACAATCTCTCAGAGTTATCCTAATTATCCGATCTGATTTATAATCACCACTCGGAGGGGGGTATACTCAAAACTGGTATAAATGTCATCCCTGCAACATGTCATGTACATATCTCCATATCACATCTTTTTGACATGTCTAAATTTATACGTGTCAGACATGTTTTAGGCCTACAGCTGGTCAATTATATACGTCATTATTATTAAGTTCAAACATATTGTTGATATGTATTTTTTTAATGCAAATATACTTATGTAAAATACCCATGCAAAGGGGCACGTAAAAACTTCTTGCATATTAGTACAAGCAATATGTGCATGGTTTTCAAGGCAGTGTGAATTTTTTCATAAAAGCAAGAGACTTGGTATGTCTCTAGTCCATATCCACACCAAAAAAATCAGAGGTGGGGCCACTGCAAAATATCGTTATTTTGCCCGTAGCGGCCATTTTAAGTCGGCCATTACCAAAAAATCTGTTTTCTTTGATCAAGCAGCAACTTAATACAGTACTGCAACCAAAAAGGTGTCTAGACCTATGTTTTCAGGGTCACAGAATATGATTATGCAATGAGAAATGATGTAGTATGGCTAGTTTGACTATGGTGGCCATTTTGGTTCTGCCATTACCAAAAAGTGTGTTGTCTTTGATAACTTCACAACCAAATGGAGCATTGAAGCAAGTAAGGTGTCTATACCCACATTTCCAGGGTCAAGGAATATTGTGATGCCATCAGAAAATGTTTATTATGCATAGTTTCACCAGGAAGCTGTTTCACCTCAAATGACAATAATTTGTGGACGCAACAAATGCTATATGGACTATGGCAAAACATAATATTATTTTTCTCAACTACTTCAAAACTAGATGTGGTACTGCCATAAATAAAGTATCTATACCCATGTTTTCAGAGGCAGAGAATATTATTATGTTAGTAGAAAAGGTAATTTATGCCTAGTTTTGACAATGGCGGCCATTTTCTTCGGCCATTACCCAAAAACATAAATTCTTGAATTACATCAAAAAGACTCAGAGCATTGCAACAAACAAAGTATTTATACCCACATTTCCATGGTCATAGAACAACTTTGTGCCATCATTTTTGCATGTCCATTAGAGGCCTACTAAGAATCACATTTTCTCAATTGGTTCCTAACCAATGATAGCACTGCAATAAAGAAGGTATGGTAGCAAACCCCATATTACCATGGTTATTAAAGGGATAATGCATAAACAAGCAAGCACAAGGGCTGGTTATCCGGGGCTAACGCATGAGGTGCAGCCGAGTGCCTTAGCCGTGGATAACCAGCCTGAGTGTTCGATTATTCATGTTTTATTCTATTTATACCACAGTTTTAACATTTGAGAAAAAAATCTGATTTATTCTGCCCTGTAAACTCGTGTTTACCATGTAAACTCACTGTGTGTCATAGCAGTGCGGTTATCTACTGAGCACTAATGCATCCTGGTTATCCAGTGTAGGCTCTGATTTCAGTGCCTGAAGTGGATAACTATGGTATAAAGAATGATATTATGCTGGTAATGTGTATGTCATAAGGCAACAATATTTGGTATGCCATTAAAGGGATCCCTCCATTCTCCCTGTAGCTCTACACCATAAATCCTCCTTGATCTCCTCTACCATCTCTGACCCCATCTTCAGGATTGTCGATTCTAGTCCCGGCCATCACACCATTACTTCCTAAGGTCTAATGCATCCTTCAGGATACCCCCTCCTCAAGGGTCACCATGTTTGAAATGTAAAAGCTATTGGGACAATGGTAATCACTAACAACCATCCTCTCATTATGCAACCCCTCCTGCCAAGATACCCTCTCACTATCAATGTCCCACCCTTCATCTCAAGGTACTTCCTGCCAATATCCTACCCTCCCTCTCAAAGTACCTCTTCCCAATAACCCTGCTTGCCTCTCTAGGGGACCCTCCCTCCCAGAAAGGGGCACACACTGCAAGTAAAGAAGGAGGAGGGCATTAAGGAGCAGAGAGGCATCAGTAATCAGGGAGATATTGAACACGAGATAGAACAGGGCAGTTTGGATACCTCAGAGGAATGTTATTAGACCTGCAATGAGATTTCAAAAATCCTGGAGTAGTGGTAGATGTTCAGGGACGCTAGAGGATGCTAGAGGTGAGATAGGCGAGGCTGGAAGAGAGCAGGGGATACTGGAGGAGGATAAGGGGGACCTGATGAGGATAGTGACTACTGCAGGAGACTATGGGGACATCGGAGCAGAAGGGATAAGGGAGGGAAGGTGGTGTGAGAATAAAAGAGAGAGAAGGGGAATTACATGGAGGTAAGGGGATGTGGATATGAAGGGAATATGGTAAATGTAGGTGACATGCAAATTCAGTGGACTTGCGAGGGGATAGGATAGGACACAAGGACAGGGTAGGACAAAGGAGGAGAGAGTGTTTGGCATAGGGATATGGACATTTTTGTGTGAATCTATGTATGCCCTTGGGACTTGAGTGTAAGTGCCTAGGTTGATACATGGAAGCAGGTCTTGAGAATAAAGACTCTCAAAGAGTATGCATGCGCAATGCTTGGCTACCAGACCAAGGTTATTCATTTCCCGCCACTGGCTGACCACTGTTTCTCTATACAAATCCTTTTTGTGGGGATCTCTGTTATCAAAGGTTCTATACACTATTACCAGGCTGTAACATCAATTAACACCCTATAGGGGGTTGGTAAAGTATATTCTAATTGCCTTCATGTTTCCTTAAGTTATAGCTAGGTCTGTGTATTAGGAAATCCCATAGGCATAGGGAAACAGGCTTATCTCCAAAATTCATTGAACAAGCAATTCAACCAAAGGGACATCAAGGTAATCAAAAAATATCTGCCACAGTGTCATATTCGGTGGTATTCTGTGTTAAAATCTGCTAGTAGTATCTAAAAGGCTTATTAGATGGTGCCCTACATATACCACCTATGCCTTAGCACTGTGGGGATTCCGGGAGGACACACACCTCATTCTGGGTGCTCATTGCATATACATAAGTGGGCAATATTAAGTGTCCCCTATGAGATTGCGGAAGGATAGCAACCTCTCGCCATACTTCTCACCTTGCTCTCACCATATATATAGCTTCTCCAAGAACTATCTTGAACCTGTCCCCATACTGCTCCCCTCACCCATCCCCTGTTCCCACCACATCAATCTGGATTGGGCAGCATGAAACTGTTTAAGACAGAGGGAGGGGGCCAATCACTACCCTTCCAGTCATAATATTATGCATCATAGCTCATTATCTAATACTCAAATGTTGATGGGATGGGGCTTTCAGCCCTCCCCCACCAGGAGCACTTAGCCAATAGTCAAAAATTGATCTATACCATACTGAAAAGGGCTACTATGTATTTTGATATTGTTCCCCTTTCTCTCTTTCTTTCCCTCTTTTCTTCTCTATTCTTCCTTTCCCCCCTCATCCTTTCTTTATCTTAGCGGGGGGGGGGGGGGGGACACTGGCTTAGGCAATGAATCATGAGATAAAATGCCATGCTGTGAGTGTATTAAGTGCTAAAATGAGCACACTGATCTGGAAAACCTGGGATAAAACCAGCTTTATGACATTGTGGGGGATATCATCAGCATATAATTTCCTGAACTGAGTCTAAACTAGCATATATTTTGCTTGACGTCATGTACTGTATTTAGCATCCTTACATAATGGAGCATAATTATACTATGTGTGTTGATTTACATCAGCTTCATGATCATGACTATCTACTTCCACACAAGCATGTGCGGTATTATTATGAAACTATTACATAATAGAATTTGTATTCTGACAGATATGAATGGCTAATAGGTCTTATAGTCTGATACCATACAACTAATAGCATTGCATTGTTATATGACCATGATAATATTGATTTTGACACGTTAATATACATATTCACTGCCGAATACTTTTCTTGTCAATGGGAATCCAGAAATTGTTTTTCAGGAGGCCGTTTCACCTCAAATGAAAACAATTTATTGAGGCCTGCAAAGGATATATGGACTCCCTCAAATGCTTTATGGGTGCCGCATTTGCTTAATCACAGGGTACCCACCCATCATATAAAGCATTTGCCACACCCATAAAGCATTTTCCATAGTCCATATAGCATTTGTGGGGTCCACAAATCATTGTCATTTGAGGTGAAACAGCTTCCTGGTGAAACTATGCATAATAGACATTCTCTGATGGCATCACATTATTCCTTGACCCTGGAAATGTGGGTATAGACACCTTACTTGCTTAAACACTCCATTTGGTTGTGAAGTTATCAGAGACCACACACTTTTTGGTAATGGCAGAATCAAAATGGCCGCCATAGTCAAACTAGCCATACTACATCATTTCTCATTGCACAATTATATTCTGTGACCCTGAAAACATAGGTCTAGACACCTTTTTTGTTGCACTACTGTCACCACCAATCAGAAAATGATGTAAAAGTGATGTAATTTACATGAGATTTGCTAGCTGGGTTGCTGTCTTACAGACTGTTTTCCATTACTCCTGTTGTCATCCTGTTTTTATGTACCATACTATATCCATTTGCCCTTCCTCTACACACTGAAAAAGTAAACTTGTCTCCAGACTCGTCGAAGTGATTATCTTAAAATGAAGAAGTCAAAAGTTATCTAGCCTATCAGGTTACCATCCCTCAAATAGAATCTAGAGCTGGCAAATGTCAGGTCTTGGGCTAGCACATGCCAAGTAGGTCTTTTATCTCCAGCTAGAAGACCCGCTTCCTTGTCACTTAGACAAGTTCTGGACTCGTTTATTTTATGACTACTACTCTGGAGACAAGTTTACTTTTTGAGTGCAAGCCTCATTTATTTATCCCCTTCCTCTACAACCATTTCTAAGTATAAGTGCCGACACTTTGTGATGAGTCAGCATTACTACTCCTTACTGGGAATCTCTGAATGACATATATCTTTGTTCTCTGCTATCCGTGATGTCACTAGCAGTAGCTAATAGCAGCTCTCCCCCACTGTGGTGACGCTGGGGCTTCTATCCTAAAAATAGACCAATTGAGCTCCCTCCGAATCTGGCATTTGTGCTGAGACACTCGGTCATTCAGTCAAAGCCCTCTCCATCCTACAATAGTTGTTTTATTTCATTCTGCAATAAAGCTTCCATTATAAGAATCTCTACAAGCCTTGTCATCTAAAGTAACTCTGAATCACGGAGTTTAACACCTGGGAACCTCCAAATTTAATTCCAGCAGCAAGGACATAGACTTAGATTAACTGAACTGCAAAATAATACTAGAGAATTTTTCTTTCTTCTTCCTTTAAACTCAAATTCAGGTTGATGGCAAAATGTATTAGGAAAATCATAGTTTTGTTCTCTGAATAAACTGTATAAAAAAAAAAAAATGTTCTTGAGAGGTAAACGACTGTAGGACTTACCCTCCATAGGTTGATGACTGGTAGGTGCTGCGTCCCCTTGCCAGGTTCAGCTGTCCACTCGACCTCTGCAGCTCAGGTTTGATGCACGTCCACTTCTCAGGCTGAAACTCTGAAACCAGAAATGTAAGCACATGGTTTTGGGAGCTTCCATGAGTCAGGCTGTCTGATCTAGGGGCCGGTGAACAGGGCCCTTAGACAGCATGGTGTTAAGGCTGTTTTATTCTGATAACTTGGATTACGGATCCGCCGATGGAAATTTTAGCAATTTGCAATAAAAAGAAAATAGCTTCTATTTTTTTTTTTCCTGCCCGCCAGGATTTTTTGAGAACTTGACCAATAAGAAGAAAGTATATGCTCACCAGCAAAAACTTAACATGGCCTTTTAATCTGGGGATATTTCCCAAAATATCTCCATTAGTCCAAAGGAGGGATTTCTTTGCTTTATGTTTTTTTTGCCTGCCGCCCCCGACCCCTGGGAAATCTTGGCATCCAACTTTCCAAGTTAAGAAGCTTTTTATTTATTTTTTACCCTGGCCCCCAAAATATTTGGTGCAAAAAGCCTGTGATCCAAGTTATCAAAATGAGGTGACCTAAATAGTCATGATGCACCATTACAGCCCCAGAGTAACTCATGAGTAGCTCACTAGGGCTACATTAGTGTATCATTAAGACTCTTTGTGAGTGTATCAACCTGTATGGTCGACATGATGTTTGAAAGCAGCCAGCGCAGCATTCATGAGTTGACAGAGGGCATGATCCATTGATGCACTATGTGACCCAGCCTCGAGCTCTCCAGGCCCATTGCAGCCGTTATGCTGTAATGGGCCTGGACAAATTTGTATCTAGTAACTGTGACCTACTTAGAAAATGATCCAGGATCCTGGATCACTTCTTAATGAGATAGCTCAACTACTGATTGGTTAGCCATGGTCACATGATCATGTGTGACATAGATATGTTGTGTTTAGTATAGCCTCATGGGTTCGAATCCCACCTTGGCAAAAAAGTAGGTTCGTTCTTTTACATTATTTATTTGGCCTATTTGAAACATAAATACCCCTATACTGGCATAGTAATATTACATATTAATTATTTAGATAGAGAAAATGGTGTAATGGAGGTGCATTGTACAGCTATAAAAATTGCTACCAATTGTGCCAAGGTGGGACTCGAACCCATGATGTCCAGATTGGTGATATCCAGTACAACCCAATACATAAGAACTCTCCCAGACTGTATACCTACAGTCGGGCCCGAGACCGTATGTGACGCGTCTCACGACTTTGTACCAATTGGATAGTCTTTGACCAGGTGACATCTTTGACCAGGTGACGTCTTTGACTGGGTGACATCTTTGACCGGGAAGCGTTATTATAGCATAAATTAGGCCTATACAGTAACAAAATAGATGGAAAAGGTCGAAGGAATTATACACTTCCCTTATCATAGAGCGTTGTTAAAGCAGTATGACTTTTTCCAAAGTGACATTTGCTGTATATCAACCCTTTATTGAAATTTTTCCTCAGCCGGGTCAAAGACGTCACTTTCTATATCACATGGACTTTGAAGAGCTGCACTGTATTATGCAATAACCATGCGCATAAACTGTTTCATATGGTACAGATATATGGAAAAAGAAAACAAAAATTGCCTTTTCTAGCTACCCAGTCAAAGTCGTCACCCGGTCAAAGGTGTCACCCGTTGAAAGACATCACCCGTCAAAGACTATCCAATTGTAACAAACTCATTAGACTGAGCCTAAAGTGTTAAACAATAATTTTTTGCTAGGTTTCATTTCCAATGCTTATTCACAGAGTTTTTGACCCATCAGAGCAACATCAATTTCTTGGCTCATGATGTAATGTGTAGTCCAGAAATGAACTCAAATAATGACAAATGTGAAATACAATTACCTTGTTCAGCATAGACTTCCACCTCACAGACTCTGAGATGATGGAATTGTTGTCTGAAGATGAGGATGTATCGGCCTACTAGAGTCCTCTCACACTGAACGTACAGAAACTCATACTCTGTCATGTTGACAGGACGGGACACGCATGGCTCATAACCAGATGTCAATGGGTCGAACGCGGCAGCATCAAACGTGTCTCCTACCAGGATCTGGTACTCGGGTGTATGAGGGGTTGTCTCAGGGTATGCGACACCTGCAGATATATACAGAAAAATTCTGCTACTACGAATTCGTTTATAACGAATTTTCGGATATTACAAACAAATTGCTGTGCCCAAATCCTTTCAATACATTTTCTATAGTAAAAAAGTCCTGTTATGACGAATTTTCTTTCACTCAAATTCGGTTACCAGGGTGGAGAAGGTGTGGGACATTTGGTGGAGGTGTTAGGACAGCTTCTGCCACCTCCCTGGTCTAGTGTTGTGGAGTGGGGGTTACAAATGGTTATTTTCATAGTGTCACTGCATTATCAGGATTGTTAAGAAATCAATAAAATATTATATATCTACTACTGTGTTGCCTGCATATATATACATGCAGTAGGGGGTTACCTATATCTCCCATGGTTTCTGGCTATGTTCAATGTGGTTTGAATTTGGGAGTTAATGTATATGTATATTTCACTATTGAATGGATACTAGGAAGCTTAAGGAGAAGGGCAAACGACCAAATGTGACAGATCGTCCTGATTTGAATTATTTTTCTTTTCCACTCAATAAAATATTCCATTTGTCATACATACCTGTCTTTTTGGTCTAGTATGATCCGGCTTGGTTAAATCTCTGAGGGAAACCAGGTTTCTCCTATGTCAGACCCTAATTCAGGGTACCAGGTTAAAAACACCCAAAAATGCGCTTTTTGGCAATAAAATAAAGTAATAGACATTCCACTATATGTACTGCTCTATAAACTTTTCACTTTTTGAGATATTTACAAAGTATTTATGGAATTTCTTTTCCTGGGCCCGCCCCTCTGGGCTACCACTGGTTTTCAATGAAATAAAAAATCTGTGAATTTTTGGTATCCTACAATATGCATTTAGCACATGCGGATTTTGCAGATTTTCACTCTTCCATGAGATATGTATAGGCCTACCAGTGAATATAAATATTTTCACAGTAACCTTTTAAGGGCCACATATTCTCCAAGTCGATCAAGGCTGCCGGGGGCGCTGTGTGCAGAATCAATCACCATTTTGTTGTGGGGACGTAATATTGCGCTAGGCAACGTTGTCTGTCCCTAAACAAAATGGCTAGCATCTGACTTAAAAAGTGACCAAAGGCCTTGTCAGACTTGAATTCATTCAATATGCCTCAAACTCACCACAAAGGAGTACATCACAGTTCTCCCATCGTATCCCTGGCACATCCACATAGCACCAGGGGCCTACAGTATAGTGCGGCGCCGGGTTGCGACAGAAGTTGCTGGCGTCACTGAGAGTAACATCAGGGAAGTGTGTTGCATTTAATATGTGGGAATTTGGGGTTTGGGAGTCCCAGCGTTGACAAGGATTACCAGATACAGTGGTGCTTAAAGTCCCCATGTAGTCATGGCCAGCTTGGATCAGCAGACATTCTGGATCATCAACTGTCCCTAAAAATGGAAAAAAGGTATGAGACATTTCATGATATTATTTTATATCAACCACTTTGCACAGAAATATGAAACATCACATATGAAACACCTGAACAGTCTCCTTTATTGCAAAAATATTTGTTGTATGGCATGGCATTTAGGGTAGTTTTTAAAAAGTATTCAAAGGTAACAGAATTTTAAAAAGTCTCTCAGGTAATTGTTCACATCATTTGCTAGCATTAATGTGATACTTATCCATGAAAATAGTGCTCAAGAGGCAAGTTTCATAGACCTTCTGTGACCACTAGTTGATGAATACCAGTGGATTAAAAAAACATCCCCCATGAGTGGGGGTATAATTGTCACTGAGAAATATGCTAACATGTAAAAGAAATTTGAAAATCAATCTTGCAAATAATTTTAGGCTTTTGGGCCTTTGCCAAGAATTTATGCAGAAACTGACTAAATTTCTTTTTCAACCCATTGCATGTTGGTACCAACAGTGAAAATCAAGATGTAAAATATCATTGATTAATCTAGCACCATGATAAGCTCAACAGTATATTTAAGATTAAATATTTGTAAATGTTATAATGAAATAACAAATATTACCAGTTATAGATATATCAAATATTGAATCTGCTATAAAGTCTCAATTCCGCTTAAACCAGTCTAAACTTTGAATATGGCATAGGGAACAAGTATATTTCAAGTCATTTAATACAGTATTTTCTGACACATTTAAGCTTTATGAGCAGGGATCAGGACAGTGGTTCAACTTTCAAGAAGTAGCGACCAACCTTAAAGGATAGAGCTTACTTAACTGCAATGTTTGTATTTGAACAAACTCACCACAAAGGGGTTCATTGCAGTCCTCCCAGCTGGACTCTGGCGTATCCACGTAGCACCATATGCCTTCAGTGTGGGTCGGATTTGGGTTGCGACAGAAGTTGCTGGCGTCACTGAGCGTAGCATCAGGGAACTGGTCTGGGTTGTTGTTATTGTGGGCATGTGGGGTTTGGGAGTCCCAGCGTTGACAAGGACGACCTGATACAGTGGTGCTCAACGTGCCCATGTAGTCATGGCCAGCTTGGGTCAGCAGACATCCTAAAACATCAAGTAAGTCATAATTTGAAAAATTGTCCATCAAAAGAAAAAATAGCTGAGAAAGTACTGTTTCAATACTCTAAATACAGTATGCTGCATAAATGCGTAGCTGGTTGGTAACTCACGAGGGCTTCTTGAATGTCAATCCTAATCCCAAAGATGCACCAACACACTGAATGAAGAGAAATCTAGCAGCATCACCCTCTCATTAGACAGTGCCCATTCTTAAGCAAGGGGTGATAGTCAGGGCTGTTATGGTTAATTTCAAGACATCGATGACCAAGGGCCCAAATTTTGCCCAGTTGTCATAAATAACATATATTTTGATATCATAAGGGGTGCCAAAGTGAGGGGTGGCTTTGAGGGGCATATGACTCCTTTTTGGGGTCCTGGTCTCTAAAATTAGTTAAATTTCTCATAATTGATGCAAATATAACAACTTTACCAATGTTGATGCGTAAAAATCAAAAGAT
This sequence comes from Harmothoe impar, assembly GCA_947462335.1. Lineage (NCBI taxonomy): Eukaryota > Metazoa > Annelida > Polychaeta > Phyllodocida > Polynoidae > Harmothoe > Harmothoe impar. The sequence continues at coordinate 9,203,315 of OX381706.1, forward strand.
TACACCCAACAGTAGGTATTTCAAAATGTTTCAGTGCTATTGAGGTCAAGATCAAGGTCAAGATCAAGGTCACTTGATCCATGATACTTTATGATTTCAGGGAATAGTTTCTTATAAGTCAAAAGTGAGTGAATGCTTTTAGGTGCTTTGCCTCACAAGATGAACTTCTCATTTAATGTAATAATGTATTGTTAACACCTATTTCGACATAAACATAGGAAATTATTGGTATATGTGAAGAAATATGAAACCTTTGAAAATTAGTTATACTCAAATATGCTTGGTGATTGCCACCTTATGACACATGGTAGTGACAAATATCTTACATTACATGATTTTTTAAAGATTTTTTGGCCATTTACCCTTGACCTACTTTTTATAGATTGAATAACACAAAAGCTATCTTCACCATTTGGAGACTTCCGATGTGAATAATTGATTGCTTTTAAGTTATGATATAGTACATACAAGTGGGGTAGTTTGGTCAAAGTAAAGGGAAGGTACTCAGGTATGTGCTTTTGTACTTAGCGCTAGCCCACACATAGATTCAGAGCAGATTATGAGATAGTTATTTATATATTTTTGCTATTGGTGATCAGAAAGATGTTCAAAATGATTAAAGGTCTCAAAGTAGGCCCAGAGCCTGCCTTTAATTTATAAGTCCAGTAATCTTTGACAATTCTTGCTTGTAAATCATCTCCCTCTGGTATAGAAACATGAATAAATCTTCCTTAATCAGGGCAATAGGTAGAGCTATGGACATCATTGCACATGATAAAGACTAGCATTGTTACAATGTTGCCTATTATTGTGATGCCTTACAATAACTAAAACAATAATTATAGAGGGCTGTGTAACATGGTACAACTGACTACTGGGAGAGAATGATCTCTTTGTTCATAGATATATATTAATTGGATCTCTAGAAATGCTGCTGTTGGAGGCAGTAGGCCATTGGAATATCCCTAGTAGTAAGCCCACATAGGGCCAAATTATTTTTTTGCTGGGGCAGATCTCAGTACCTGGGTTTTACCTGGGGCTAGTGGCTTGGATTCAGGCACAGCTCAAACAGGTTGCCCAAATTAAGAAAACCGATTAAAGCCCGTTTTGAGGTTTTGGTCATTGGGTCTTGGTGCGGCCCCATGAGGGCTGCCTGATGTGGACGCAGATCAGTTTCAAAGTCGGCTACCTGGTGTGGGCTGAGGTGGAGTGTGGACAGGTCAAACCTATGTGACAGTTTTGGAACATGACACTAGATGGCCCTTACTATACAATAGCTTGACATTTTATCCAAACCAGGACCTATTTTCAGTAGTACAATGAAACAAAAATAGGTTACTAAGTTGCAGGTATCTTAAGCAAATTATAGCTAATAATGAACAGATTTTCTAAAGGTTTTGAAATATATGAAGGTTCCTGTTTGAATATGCAAAATAAGGTTCCCCAAGTAGCAATAAACCATAGACCCCAAACCTGTTACTTTCAAATTACCTTAAGTAGGGGCACATGCTTCATGCTTGTAGGAACTATAGGCGTCAATGCCAATATGTCCCGAGATCAGATGAATGTGACTTGTCTCATCCGCATGGCTCAAAACTGATGATTATATTTCATGCTCGTCCATAACTGGATAGGAAGAGGATGATTCAGCCTTGGGTGATTTAATTAGCAGCACTTGGTATTTTCTAGTCAATAATTGTTCAGTGTGGGCTTGCTGTTGTGGAGGGCAGAATATTTTCATTCTCTCAGTCTCAGAGGAGGGGAGGGTTGGACCATATGCTAGGTTGCCAGCCAGAGAGGTTGAGGCCCTTTCAGGACAATTCTGGAGCAACAGCATAAATAAATCATATCTATACCAGTAGGTGTATACCCTCTTTAATGTAATACTGACCTCAAACACGTTGCTGAGTAGTATAAGCATCAGTATGAAGCAGTAAGACATATAGATAACATAGTGTACATGGCAGGAATCTTAATTTTCTTAAGGTTTTGTATGGAAAAGTACCTCAAAATCCAAGATGGCTGCCACATAGGGTCTACAAATTGATTTGATTGAATTCCCTGACCTCTTACTTGCACTCTCCAAATTGTTATTTGTTTTCCTAAGTTAATTAGAAACAAAGAGCTCTTTCAAGTTTTTGTTAGAAGCCATTTAGGAATATGGCGGCCATATTTGATAGGAAAAAATCCCTTTTCATGTTGGTAAGCATAAGTCTACTGAGTCTCATTGATCTAGTTTTATTTGTTCCTATGTTTTCCCAATTTATCAGAATTCAAGGGTAATTAACTAGTTAATCATTGTTTTGCATAATTTATGCTAATTAGGTAAAACTGAAAATTTGAATTCTGGTGTAGCTCTATTCACAAGAGCTATTTCTTTAAGAACTGACCCTTTTTGAAGATACATATGGGTGTTTTTGCCACCATTGCCATGCTAAATAAGGTGATTTACCTGATCTAATTAGATACACTAATTAGAGGCCTAAGTATGAAAATGCCAGAATGGCCCCAAGCAGATTCTGATTCTCTGGTAAAAACTGAATAGGAATCACCCATTGTGCATGAAAATATGATTGTGGTGAGCAGAATAAAGAATTGACCTGTTCATTGTGAGCAGTTTGCAATTTTAACGGAGTTCACTAAAGTGACAACAAGTATGTCATTTCTTAACACTTTACTACGATTAGCATATAGTTGCGAAGCTGATGCCCGGGGCTATCATCTCCATGTCATTTTGAAGTTCTATGTGTCATTTATTTGACACAAGGGTTAATGTTCTAAATACATTGTTGGAAAAAGAGGTATTTTTGGAAAGTATGACCTTGAAAAATGACCTTGACTTTGAGTAATGAGCATACCCATGGATAAGTAACTACATATGTATGTTGTCAGTATCTCTGAGAGTTTATAGACCTAGACACTACATATTTATGGTGATAACGTTAGTCATACCAGTTCCAGACTTTTCTATCCATAAAAAAATTTTGGTGCTTTGGTCATATCTGTCTTGAAATGGCCCTGGCCAATGCATAACAGCCCTGACTATGAGGGGATATTTGGACAACAAACGCAGCATCAACAAGCAAAAAGACAAACACCCCAAAGATCCCACACATTAGAAAATACCCTTGTAACTGCTCCTTGCTATGCCAATACTGCCTCAAACTAAACAAGAGCGGCTGCATCCAATCTACGACCACAGGCAGGTAGTACAGGGCCTTATTGTCAATTGACTAATCAGCCAACGTAATTTATGCCCTGACATGAAAACATTGTGGCATGCAATACGTTGGGCAAACACTCAAAAGTATAATTGACCATACATATCGTCACGGATGGGACATTGAGAATTATGCTAACACTACAGTCACTAGATATTTTACTTCCTGTCCCCCTCCTCCATCGAGATCTTGAGATGGTCTGGCTTTGACCAATTTGACAATTCTAAGTTTCTTAAAGAACCCCCCTAGGACACCAGCAGGAATCCTGGAATTGAACTTGGGGGAGCGAAAGTGGATGCCCCGTCTCTCAAGCATCACACCAAATGGTTTAAATCTACTACCGTAAATTCTCGCGTAAAAGCCTAACTCACGTAAAGCCGCACCCCTAACTTTGACAAATCATATAAGCCGCAGAGGGGGTCTGAATATTGCGATTTTGGTACTGTAGTATACTAATATTAACTCTCGTATAAGCCGCACCCTATATAGGCATGTTTGGTATCAAAAGAAAGCTGAGTCTGACTCGCGTACAAGCCGCGGCTTCTACGCGAGAATTTACGGTCGACTAATCTAGAGTCAGCCAGGTGGATCACAATTATTCATTAAACTAAACCAACTTTACCTGTGTAAGGTGTATAGAGTGCAGTCAGCACTACGGTACTGACTGGCACCGTTTCATGTAGATCTACAACCAACCAGGGGTTCTCCTCCACCAGAGTATCCATGCACATTACTGAAAGATAAATAAACCTGATTACAATTGAAATGTTGGACTGTATTATAAGCCACCGGTCTCCTATCAATTTTAATGGTAGGCGCCTATAAATGAATTCTGTAACATCAACATCATATGTAGTAACGAGTTAGATAACAACTACTCGTCATATAGTATTTCATAACATATTTGCCATGTGAGTATCCAAACAGGAGTAATTTGTATATTCATATTTTAAAAAGAGGTATTGAATCAGTGTAAGTGTAACTGTGATAAGTCCAAACATTCTTATGAAAATTTGGTAAATTTAGTATATTTTATAGATATTTTGTCAGATTTTTTTCCTCCAAAATGTAGGGTAGGGCCAAAAAAATAGGGTACGTTGGGTTACCAGAATACAACAAAATTGTCTTATTTAGGCCGAAGACACTGAGTATATATATATATACTCACAGTCATACTGGGAGCGCTGTCCATCGACAGTGAGACCGCTGGGTTTGGTTGATGAGGAAGAGTAGGTCGTCCTACTGAGCGCCAAATTCAACAAACGGTTCTCAATGTAACACGCTGCAAACAATTTAATATCATTGTTAACCCTTTCATTTTAAGTATCAATATTCAGGCCTGGACATTCTCAGACCTTCTCCATTACAGGTATATCAGCCTACACCCGAGGTTCTGCCACCAAGGGAAGATTCTGCAGTACTTAAGGCAGCCGTATGATCGGCATCCTGCACACTACTTTCTACAGAGATAAGGGCCAATATACCTTATTCAGGCTATATTTTGTCATTTAAATCATCATATCTTAAGAAATACTAGACTTCTATGAAAGCCCATTCACATACACCTAGCCGACTATGCTACCTGTATACATGTAGGTAAATCATTTTCAACAAATAGTGGTAGGATATTAGCAAATAGTATTTTCTGGTTGAACTTAAAATTACATGTACATCGACCCAAAATCAAGGGGAGAAAAGTCCCCACTGTACCTTTTCCCTTCAAAGTATTGAAGGCAGGATTTTCATAACCTGATATTTGTCATCATTGATTATGCACCAAGTCAGTGCAGCTGAGTACCTTCACAGAAAGAAGAAACAGCGTCAAAAGGGAGTCCAGGTTGCCTCCAGAATGACTCCCCTCTTTAGGGGAGCCCAGGCTGCCTGTGACTCCCCTAGGTGACTCCCTGGCCTACCTAAAGGAGCCACCTGGGGGAGTCACATAGTTCCCTGAATCACCTAAGGGAGTTACATGAGGACCTAGGCTCCCCTAAAGAGGGGAGTCATTCTGGAGGCAACCTGGACGCGGTTTCTTTTCTCTGTGAATTGGCACTGCCTCATGGTTTATTATTAACTCAATATCTAAATATCTAATTGTTTACCGGGTTGCCTGAACAGTACCTTCACAAACTGGTCATTTTATTTTTTTATGGGAAAGTCGCCCACCTTTACCATTTGAAATCATACTGAAAGTGAGGCTACTGCCTTAGAAAATGCAAACACCTATTCTTCAGCATTGGGAGCGAAATTCCTGGGTCATTAACAAGTTATCTATGGCTACCTGACCCTAATTAGTCTATGGGCAAGTGGTTGTAAGTGATCAAATTATTTAGCTTAAGCCCAAAATCCACCACTATTTTGCTGCTATTTTGGCTAAACAGGCACAAAATGGGGGCATCAGGGGCGCGATACCATTTTAACGCAGTTCCTGTCGCCGTGGACTGGTTGTTTTTGGTGGGTTTGTGGCTAATAACAGAAGTGACTCTGCAAAAGACATGAGCGATAATAGGATATTTCATCACTTCCCTCATAATCCATTTCTCTAATAAGATAATGCTCTAATAAGGAGTCATCAATAATGCCTCGATAATGTTGTCCCAATTGTTAGCCGCAATATTTATAAGCCAGACACCTAATTAATGAGTAACTTTGTACATCAATTCAAACAACACAGTTTTTGTCCTGTCATGAGAGACGTGAATAGGGTAGAAATTGCTCAAATTGCACAAATTGCACAAAACACCTCTTAGCTTGGTTACTGGTGTCTAATATCTACGTTTATAATACAAGGACATCACAGGAAGAAAACATTTTCTCTACGTAGATTAAAATTAATGCAGATGTACGTATATATTACGTTTATGTAGATTTTACGTAAATAAACATTACAATTATGTAAATCTACATTGTAAATATACATGAAATGAGGTATATTCTAGTATCCGTTGTAAATCTTGTTTTTCAAAAAAGTAAAGAACTATGTAAACTTTCACATCTTACACATATATTTAGGTGGCACCACCCCACCCTCACCCCCACCCAGTCCATCCTGGCCCAGTCTTAGGGTCCCAGCCTTAAAACAAATGCGTACTTTACTTGTTATCATCATTCTCATCATTTGTATCTTTTTAAAATAATCAATGCATCATGTTTACCAATCCTGGATTCGAGATTCAGCATTCACAGATACTTCTAGTACCAGAGATTAAAAGTGTTTGTATTTTAGCAAACTCACCACAGAGGCGAACATAACAGTCCTCCCATTTTATCGCTGGCATATTCACATAGCACCAGGTGCCGTTAGTGTAGGTCGGATCCGGGTTGCGACAGAAGTTACTGGCGTCACTGAGCGTAGCATCAGGGAACTTGTCTGGGTTGTTGTATCCGTGGCGATGTGGGGTTTGTAAGTCCCAGCGTTGACAAGGATGACCTGATACAGTGGTGCTCAACGTGCCCATGTAGTCATGGCCAGCTTGGGTCAGCAGACATCCTGAATTTTCAGCTGAAATTTTTTTTTAATGTAATAGAAGTATTTTATCACACAAAAAAAAGATATCACCTGATGAATTCAGGCACACCAATTGCCGAAACGTTCTGATGTTGGTTATGAACTTGTTAAAGTTATAGATAAGATTTTATAAACTTAATTCTGTTGTTGTATTTTTGTCTGCTTCATATATTGAACTTGATTTGGTATATCATTGAAAACAAATGTGCGAAAGATTCCTTGAATTTAATTTATATCAAACACTACCCAGCTAACAAAAAACGTTTCCAGAACGTTTTAAAATGTTTGCATTTGGTTTGAAAACAAACGTTTGTGCTAGAATGTTTTAAAACGTTTGTCCATGGTTTTGAAACAAACATTTGTGTTAGAATGTTTTAAAACGTTTGTATATGGTTTGGAAACAAGCGTTTCAGGTTTTGCTTTGTTTAGTGTGGCCTAGTATCACTTAAACCCCTAGTACCCCTATATTTAGGGCTGAGTATCATTCCCAGCTCACTCTGACTGTCACTGGAGGGGTACAGTGATCTGAGCCTTTATGTAATAAATCCATATGTGTGTGGGGGGTGGGGGGTATATAGTAGGCCTATATATAGCTCTATCATGCACGCTCATTAAACACAGATGTAGCATATACTTTTAGCATTGCTAGTGCCCAATTCAGGGTCAAGTTATCCTATAGTGATTAGTGTGTTATCATACTTGGTGACTGATATATATATGATAATATTAGGATTAGCAGAACCCTTTTTTGCAAACAAAAGATTTGGGCTCGTCCGGGATTTGAACCCGGGACCTCTTGCACCCAAAGCAAGAATCATACCCCTAGACCAACGAGGCAGGTGACAGACAGTAATTGTCTGGTGATACGGATTGTATGTATACTAGTATACTAGCCTACCAGGGATTATTGACTATGTACTGGGAGGGAATTCGTTTAGTCTACGGATTTTCCCCTAATCATATTGAAAGAAATCCAATATGGCATGTATGTATGTATACTAGTATACTAGCCTACAAGGGATTATTGACTATGTACTGGGAGGGAATTCGTTTAGTCTACTGATTTTCCCCTAATCATGTTGAAAGCAATTATCTTACACATTAAAACATTTTTCCTGTGAATATTGGAAAATGAAAAGGTGATAAAATAATTAAGTATAGTATCTCAGCATCATTGGAGGAGGAACGATGAATGCAGTATGCTTAGTCATGCCATACATCTACCCCAACCCAGGGACCATAAAGCTCTCTGACCTTCAGATGTTAAATTGGCAGAGAGTACTGCTGTTACTGATGGCCAGCAGGGTATGTTATTCAGTAAGAGGCCCTTGTTAATCAGAGTTCATGCAATTCCAAATTCAATTCTTTTTCTAGAACATATTGGGCTCTAATATGGCTATACCTATTAAGCACCGACCTTGTTACAAACACCCAACCAGTATCTAAACAATAACCCAAAGAATTTTATCATAGGGAGTCACTGCTATGTTCCTACGTGCACTGTGTGCTGTTTTCTCAAAACTAGACTTTGCCTTTAATACACCTGTGATCTTAAGTTAAGTTTTGATTGATATTGTGCTCTACAGATCAATCGACACATTAAGGTAACAACCAATCAGTTTAATTCATAGTTCAGTACCCCAGTACCAGGACCTTTAGCAAGCACCTAAAACCTCATTAAACGCAGACGTGGCAGTGCTGAAAGTATAGGATACGTTTGGGTTAAATGAGCTATGTCGGGTTTGCTAAAGGTCCCTATTGCTAAAAGTCCCTGTATTGATGTAGTCTATAGTAATTGACCAGTAATAGGATGTTTAATTATCATGAATAGAACCATGGCACTCACTATTTGAGTGAGATTGAGAATATGTTTTTAAATTCTGCATTGAAATGGTTTATTCTCTGCACCATTCTAATTTCTATGCAAGAGGAAAGATTTTCCCACTGCCTTCTCCCTTGAACCTTTAATTTATCCCCTGTACCTGACCCTACCAGCGTCCTCATTAGCTCAATAGGGATAGCCTGGAACTCCCAATCTGCAGATCCTAGGTTCAGTCCTCGGTGAGGCTTTTAATGCTCACCAAAGGTTGTATGCAAACAGTGACACCCAAACCTTTTGCAAACCTTTTGCAAACGTTTTCTAGAGGTTCTACAAAAACGTTTTGCAAACGTTTTTTTGCAAACGTTTTTTCTGTCAATGTTTTAACGTTTTATAAACGTTTTTGCAATCGTTTGCAAACCTCCTGCAAACGTTTTCCAACCGTTAGGAAAACGTTATTTTGTTAGCTGGGTATGCACTGAAATATGAAACATCACACGTGAAACACCTCAATGTTCTGTTTTATTGAAAACTAATTGTTGAATTGTGTGGCATGCTGTCACGCCACAAAACCCATTATTTTACCTTCAACTGTTGTATTATGTAATATTACGTCATACTATGTAATGTTACATCATAATTATGATTTATAATTATCTATTTATTAATATTCATATGTATTATTATTTGTAATATGTACAATACTTTATGCATATTTGTGATCCATATAGCTATCAAAGTACACCCAGACATCAAATATACATGTTTCTCATCTAGCAAAGCCGAGTTATCCCCCATACATAGACAAATACCAGCCGCCACAAGTGAAATACATTAGAGCAGTATCAATGTAGTTGGCATTTGTGTTTATTATTTTTATTTGAAGCCATTTAATAAAGGAAAAACTACTTTTCCTTTGCCCATTGAATACGGTAACATTGTATATAATGGGGGACATTGAATACTGCCTACCAGTGCTTAAGCATAAAGGAGATCTTGTATTTCCAAAGAATAGATAATTAATCCATATGTCACAAGCTGACCCCTATCTTATTATACAAACATGGTGGTCCGCACAGGTCAAGGTGGTGCCCCGCTAATCCCCACAACATTCAGACCCCCATACATAACAAGATGCCAGCTTGCAACAAAAAATGATATAACCAGTACACCCCATCCAGAGTGACACCTCGGTCCACTTCAAAGGGATGGGTGCCTCCTGTGAGGCGGGTAAGAAAGGCCCCAGCAGTGGTGTGCAATACTCTTGACATAATCTATAATGCACCGACTATAGGCGGCTCCGCTACCTCTAGTCTGGTGCATTATGACATGACTGTAAAGCAAAGTTTATCCTATTAGCCAATCAAATGTCAAACCAATGTTATCCAATGAAAACCACTGTTACATCAGCTGGGTGGGCACCCCCTCCACCTACCGGGCATCTGTACTTAAGCCCTAGGCAAAAGGAGGAGGGCAGCATTAATCAATCAGCTACCCGGCGACTGGTACTCTGCTATTAATTTAATTATTAATAAACAGTTACCAAGTACTTATATACATCTGATGTTTGACTCTGAATTATTGCACATCTCAAGTGACAGCAATTGCCTAGCCACAATGGCATTCAGAGTAAAATTGCAATGTTTTAGAAAAGAGTAGGAATGAATGGTCATTATAAACCTACTGTCACTACCGGTTAATGAACCCTAGTGCATTCGAAAACACTCACAGTGGTTAGGTATAATTCTCACCAAAAACTATGCTAACATGTACAAAAAATTATTATTCTCACACATAATCTTAGGCTTTTGGGCCCTTAAAATTAAATGATTATGCAGAAATGGATTAGATTTCATATTCGGAGCATTGCATGTTGGGTACAATATTCAAGATCAAGACATAAAATGCTAAATGCTAAATGATAAGGTCAATAATATTTTTAAGATAATCATGAAATTACAAGTTAAAAATATATCAAATATTCAAAATGCTATGAAATACTCAATTCCTCTTGAAATGGTCTAAACTTTGAATATTGCATAAGGAACATATACGCTTCTGGTCTTTCAATACGAGGAGGTTCTGAGGAGGTTCTGAAACATTTAAACTACGGTACTGCCTATACACCCCCGACGCTTACTGTAAACTTTGATATTTCCGCGCTGTACACATTTTCGTGATTTTCGCGATTTTAAAAGATGCGCAAAGATACGTACAAAGCGAATGTACATCTCTGAATGTATCAACTTTGATTTTCAAAGGTCTCAAATAAAACAATAATGCCTTCCTTCAATATCATGGTCCACAGTATATATGTATCTTATAGTATCAGTAATATTCCCCATGGCGAACATACTATTATTGATTACATGTACGACCATGAGGCTGCATTATAACTAATTCAATGGTTACGCACTTATTGCATGACTAGTTTAAGTACCACAAAGTTCCTGATTGCAGGTACTGAAGCATGGTGGAATGGTTTATTATTTACGCAGCATCTAAATATCTCATTGTTTACCATGTGGCCTGTACACTCCCTTTTACAAACCCGCCACGTTTTTATGATAAGATCACCCACCTTTACCACTTGAATTTATATTGAAAACGAGGCTATAACCAATATACCTTTACAATTGAGTTAAGCTGAAATGTTTTTATTGACTAAGTCTCTCATAAGAAGTCTTACAAACAGAGCCAATTGATAATACAGAGCAATATTATACACAAGTAGATAATGAAACCCGAATTCCTTGACACAGAAAAACACAGCGAATTTCCAGGTAGGCAGCGAAATGAGTGGGAAATATCTCAGGATTATAGGAGAGCGACTCACATCAGATACACATATCAATTAGCAGCATCTTTATTAGTAATATAGTCAGGAATATGCATAGTCAAGGATCAGTCACTATTATATATTTTAGCCAACTTTACAACATTCTCCTGAATTTGGTCACTGAGATCAATTAAATACAGTTAATGTATAATTTCAACGTTCAGCTACCACTACACAAGTCATACATTACCAACAATGCTCACATAGTTCAACTCTAGTTTACTTTTTTTTCTCTTTCATGAATAAATAATATGTTAGTAGTTTTTGTTTATAAGGAGATAGCTTGTCCCATTCCTGAGAACCCCTATTCAGAGGCCTATCTCGATATAGCTGGCGCTTCGGTCTTTGGAGCCTTATTTTCATTATTATGTTCCTATGCAAACTGATATTCCTAGGCTCCCTATATGCCCAACCTCTCATTCACTAGTGCCTAGCCTAGTTAGTCATTTTTTGGATCCCTATACGACCATCCTAGGTCAGTTATTATTGTCAGGTTGGTCAGTATTGACCAACCCACCTTAGTCCTTTTATTCCCAGGGGGAGCCACTGAGTGGTCATGACAGGTGGCCCCAACTAGTGGTATACAAATAAAACACACCAATGATGAACCTAGGTTGGCCACTTCTGACTGACCCCTCGGTCATTTTTGAATATAACTTTGCCATTATGACTAACACTCATATGACCAACCTAGAATAGTCTGTACTGACTAACCCTTTCAATCAATGGATTTTCAGTGCAGTGCTCATACCGGCACAATGCTGTTAATTGTTAGCAGTAATAGTGATAAATTATACATATTTAAAATAATAGAAAACCAGTAGGTCACTTTAAATGTTTACGCAAAAGCTGCAGCTCTGTTGGTTTCTGACATGTAATCTCAATCCTGATGGCGTGGCTAGCATCAGCAGTGGCAACTCCAATGCCCTACTACTAGCGAGAAAATAGTGTATGTCCCACCAGATCAATACAACTTGTTAGTCTTTGACCGGGTGATGTCTTTGACTGAGTGACGTCTGTGACCAGCAAGTTTCAAAAGGGCTAGGTACACAGAAATGCCGGGAAAAGGTTAATGGATATTTTAACACTATATTTTTAAAATGTCCTGGCATTTCTGTGTACATAGCCCCCATTTCAGCCATTTTGAAGCTTGCTGGTCAAAAACATCCCCCGGTCAAAGATGTCACCCGGTCAAAGACTATCAAGTTGTATTGATCTGGTGAGTTACATCCGTATATATGTCACGTCCAAATTCGGAAGTTGTAAGAATTTCTTGATGGAAATACTTATTCCTAAATTGTGCAACATTTCCGGCCCGACACTGTTCATGCACAGAAACAGAAGTCAAGCATTTTAAGAATATATACACTGTAAAAAATATCCCGTAAAAATTATGGTGAATCACTGGCATCACTGAATGCCGACCGTTTCCCGTTTTTTTTACGGTCACCGTATTTTGCTTTCCCCCGTAAATTTTACAGGCCTTTCCCGTTCTATTTTTTCGGTGATTCATCATTATTATACGATGATTCTCTGCTATTCAATGATGATTATAATTGTTTCTGGATTCATTGTTGTATATTTGATAATATCATCTTAATTCCAGGCCTGTATATATATATATATATATATACATATATTAGGCCTGAGAAGCATAATTGAATGCCTCATAGCAATATACAATTACAATCCATGAGCAAAAGGTACTCTAGGATTGTTACAAAGAAACTCTGACAACAGTCTCAATATGTATAATTCTAATTACCACAACATGGGTGTTTATACTATTCGTACTAGGGTCCAGGGTCTCGAAAAGGGAAATTATATTTTTTTTATCTTTAATATGCCAAAGGCTTCAATTTTGATTGTGTAATTAATGAGATAGTTGGATATCTTTATAAATCTAACACAATTATGTACGTTTTTAGTTGATAGCTTCTACTAAAGTCTCTCTATAAAACCAAGCTGCCACCTGGTGAGCAAACTTTTAACGTGAGATTCACCGTAAATGAAAAAACATTTTTTCACTGTACTGGTTTACGGATGTTCAATGTAAAAGTAATAAGTTTTACAGTGTCTCACCGTAAATCACAATTACGGTGATACACCGTCAAATTTAGCATTGATTCTCCGTAATTTCAACAGACACTTTTTACAGCGTAGCTTAGGTATTAGGGGGGGGCAGCTGATACTTACATTTAGGGTGTTAGGCCGTTTTATTCTGATAACTTGGATTACGGATCCGCCGATGGGAATTTTGGCATTTTGCAAAAAAAAAAAAAGTTTTTTTAAATTTTTTTACCCCCCTCTGCTGGGATTTTTTGAGAATTTTAGCAAAAAAAAAAAAAAAGTACATGCTGACTAGCAAACACCCAGAATTTGGCCTTCAAAATTGGGAATATTTGGGAATATTTCTTAATATACCTTGATTTGATAGCGAAAAGAACACTTTTGCATGCTTTTATATTTTTTTTTTTCCTCCCGCCCCCTGGAATTTTCAGTACAGAAGAGCAGCTTTTTTTTTCTTTTTTTTTCCTCCCACCCCCAAAATATTTGCTCTGAGTGCCCGTAATCCAAGTAATCAAAAAAAGGTGGCCTTATAGACTTATGGGGTAATGTCCCCTGGAGGTATTGTCCTAGGAGGTAATGTCCTAGGAGGTAATGTCTTAGGAGGTAATGTCATCGGGGTAATGTCCTCTGGATGTAATGTCCTCAGAGTAGTGTCCTCAGGGGTAATGTCCTCTGGGGGTAATGTCCTAGATGGTAATGCCCTATTGGGTGTAATATCCCAGGGGTAATTTCCTAGAGGGTAATGTCCTCTGGGATAATGTCCTAGAGGATAATGTCCTCTGGGATAAGGGGTAATTTCATAGGAGGTAATGTCCTAGGAGGAAATGTCCTCTGGGGATAATATTCTCTGGGGGTGATGTCCTAGGAGGTCATGTCCTCTAAGATAATGTCCTAGGGGGTAATGTCTTCTTGGATAATGTCCTCTAAGATAATGTCCTAGGGGGTAATGTCTTCTTGGATAATGTCCTCTGGGATAATGTCCTAGGGGGTAATGTCCTAGGGGATAATGTCCTAATGAGTAATGTCTTGGGAGGTAATGTCCTAGGAGGAAATGTCCTCTGGGGATAATATTCTCTGGGAAAATGTCCTAGGGGATAATGTCCTAGGGGATAATGTACTAGAGGATAATGTCCTAGGGGGTAATGTCCTCTGGGATAATGTCCTAGGGAAAATGTCCTAGGGGAAAATGTCCTAGGGGATAATGTCCTAGAGGATTATGTCCTAGAGGATAATGTCCTCTGGGATAATGTCCTCTGGGATAATGTCCTCTGGGATAATGTCCTCTTGGATAATGTCCTAGGGGAAAATGTCCTAGGAGGAAATGTCCTCTGGGGATAATATTCTCTGGGGGTGATGTCCTAGGGGGGTGATGTCCCATGGGTAATGTGCTAGGGGGTAATGTTCTAGGAGGGTAATGCCCTCTGGGGATAATGTCCTCGTGGGGGGGGGGGTGATGTCCCATGGGTAATGTCCTAGGGGGTGATGTCCTAGGGGATAATGTCCTAAGGGGTAATGTCATAGGAGGTAATGTCCCAGGAGGAAATGTCCTCTGGGGATAATATTCTCTGGGGGTGATGTCCTAGGGGGGTAATGTCCTAGGGTAATTCCCAGGATGTAATGTCTAGAAACTTTCGGCTAGAACTTGCATTTTCAAAGCATCTTAAGATTAAAAAAACTACTAAAATGTGACAAAATAAAATGTGTTAAATGCAGAATATGATGCATGTATTTTTCATCTCAGCAAAGTAAATTTGAGCAGACTACAATTGAATAAACATGTTTCATAGCCTTACCTGAGCACACCGGGCGTTGTCCTGACCAGCCAGTTTGTCGTTGACAGGTCCTGACCAGATCGCCAGACACGTGCTCATATCTACAGACATAGCTGACTGTGGAGCCAAAGCCAAATGCTGGGTCTGACGCAGTTCGTGTACTGTTGTCTACTTCTCCAGGATCACCGCACGAATCTGGATGTACAAGGGACAGCTCTTTTACTTACTATCCATGGCTTTCGCTTTGATGCATTATTATTTCCAACACTGAAACAGGCAGTCTCAGGGAAATAAAAGAGAAAACCAATTATTTATATTTCTAGGATTGATATTGTTTTTCCTCAAATACATGCATGTTAATTTTAAGCGGTGAAGGGAGAATATCAGCAGTTTTATTGCACTAAGGTCATTTGCCTTCATTATGCATGAATGCAGCAGCGCTGTTGAGTAGCTCAAGCATGATGCATGATCTATTGCAGGGTCAGGAGATCCATACATATAGAAAATCATTTGTGTCATTGTTCATGTGTCCTTATCCCACAAGGCATCCAAGTGGTATAAGACCCAGGGTCCACAGAGTGAGGAACAATACCTGCTATCTGTTCTATGTGGGGTTTTACTTGTATACATGCATTTAAAAATGAGGAAAAACTACAGATCTATCTTGGTATTAATACCAGATGAATGACATCACAGCCCAGGGCATACAACATGTACAATATAATAAGTAGACAAAGGCCCATGGCCAGAGGATATTTTGGTATCATTCCCCCGAGGTGGGGCTGAAGCAGTATCCAACGAAGCCGCAGGCTGAGTGGGATGTGCCCCAGCCCCACTGAGGGGGGAACGATACCAAAAATCCTCTGGCAATGGGCCTTTGCCTTTAATTCATGGTTTTTATTCTTCAAAATGTGTTTAATTGCATATAAATGGCCATAAGTATTTGAACATATGATGATGTCATAGGCCATGTGATACGGGGAAATCGTACCATGTGGGGCATGGGACACGGATTTCTAGTACTTAAAGTGGGTATATCCGATTTTCTTCAAATTCTAAATCTTACTTCAATGTAAGTAGTATAGTATGTATCGGAACGGGACTATAGTTAACTACTGTTTATTACTCAATCGACATGCAGCCAATCAGAGGCCGCCATTTGGTCACGTGACCCGTTGCCATGGTAACGTGACCTACTTAGGGCTCTCAGCCAATCAGAAGCCAGCATTCTGGGTGACCTACTGACCTACTTAGAAGCTCTCAGCCAATCAGAGGCCGGCATTCTGGTAACCATGGTAACGTGACCTACTTACGTCACGTGACCTACTTAGGCTCAGCCAATCAGAAGCTGGCATTCTGGTAACTAGGGTAACGTGACCTACTTAGGGTTTGTTTGTAAACAACACCACGTGGCTCTCTTGTTTGTAAACAACACCACGTGACACGTGACTGTTTGTAAACAAACAAACAAAAAAGTTATGTAACTTATATATAGAAATAAAAACACAACAAGATAATTTCTTTTTTTTTCATTTTATTCTTTATTTTCATTTCAATCAAAAAAACACACAAGTTTATGCTTTTTTAGCTCGCTTCTTCGATTTGCAACAACCCAACAGGCCGCAAAGTCTCACGCCACCGTCACTCGCACCACCACACCCCGGACGACTTCTCTCCAATAGACATTGCACGACTTTGGATAAATCCAACACCATTTCGGCAAGTTTTTCATCTCGCTATAGTTTAGTTGATATTTTAAAGAAACTGCCTCATTCTATCAGAAATACACAACATTGACATGTTTTTTATATTCAATATATTAGAAGTGTGCTTTGTTGCTTATATAGTTCATTATACGTTTAAAATGTTCGCGAGTATCGTAGAAATGTACAAAAATCCTATTGTGGCGCCATCTGACCAAAAGAGCGGAGAACTATACTAGGGTATGGCGAGCTAGACTAGAGCATGTAATCACCAGGCGGCAGAGTGGTCAAAAGACAATCTCGTAGTAGTAGGTCTACTTGGATCTTGAGTAGCCACCCTTGTGGTTGCAATTACCTAGACTAGTTGACCCTGCCAGCCTGGTCAAGTGAAATTAGTAAGGAGACCGCACATTAACGCGCTCCACAGTCTTTAGACAGTTAAGACTATAGTACCGTAGATTCTACTGTGTACTCACACTAACTATTTACAGTGCTACATATTCATACCCGAGTTCTAAGTGTTTTTTTAGAAAAAAGCGATCTACTCACCCATTTTTTTTAGACAAACTCCTATTAGCAGGTAACCCCTGTATAAACCATACTGCAAAGATCTGCTACTTCAAGCGTCTGCCTCGTGACTGATAGTGTACAACAAGACGAAGTGGGCAGAGGTGAAGTACTGTTCCAAGAAAAATTGAGGCTCTTTATATAGCTGAGAGAGCGGCTAATCCGGATGTTCTAAGCTTGTTTTCACCTAGAGCCCCACCCTCTTCCAGAGAGGAATCAAATTGCTTTTCACCTGGACCCTTCCACCCCTAATCCATCAGCATGAAAAGAGGGATAACAAGTGTAACGTGCGCTACATGTATATGGGATTATAGCTGGTGAAGAGATAAAGCCAGGTCAACTGTGTATACAAAGACTACAGGAGGTGATTAACGACAGGTGTGACGCGCCAGCCCGTGGACGGATTATCTTCTAAGCTGAAGCTTATTCAACTAGCCAGCCGCCGTTCGCTCCACTCACCACGGCAAGAGGAGGTGCTTTTGTTTTACACTTAAGTCGCTTACCACATGTACTCGTCTCTACCTCACAGACAGACACACTCTCGCTTGCTTCACGACCCCTGTAGCTTTTTTTGTATACACACTCTAATCTCATAACCCCCTGATCCGTTATACAGGTAACGGGTATTCTCTTTTAAATAGCTGCCAGTCAGCCTGCGGCAGCTGAAAACAACGGTAAGTAGCTTAGCTCTAGAAGCAAGAAGGCGTATATAAGGAGGCTGACACGTGTATAGACGCCTTATAAGTCGGCAGGGGGTAAATACTAGTGAAAAAGGAAGGCAGGTGTGCAGGTAGCTTTCTAACAGACACGTGTGTGCACTAAGCTGCTTAAGTCTAAACCCACCTGCAGTAGTCAGGTAGCATGTGAAAACTTACTTAACAGATCTCTTAATTGAGTAGAGACTCTGTACTGAGAGAGTCTTTTCAGCCGTTTAAGAGGATTATCTAGGACAGGGTACATAAGGAGTGAAACGACGCTCTCACCCATCACACTTTCTCGACCCGCCCTTCATCATCGTAGCATCGTCCACTCTACGCTCGCTCAGAATGTTATGATGGTTAGTTCTGCTATTTTCAGCTACTTTTCTTATCGAAGTGTTGACGCTACAGAGCATTGAAACTCTCTCCAAATGAGTCCAAGAAAGAAAAAGCAACTTCCACTTGAAGCAGGAAGAGAAACAGTGCCCTATGATGCATGTGAGGTAAAGAAACATTGGAAGGACGTCACCAAGGAGCAATGGATAGAAGCATGCTTCAACTTCATCGGAACGGAAGTAGTTTCATTTGGACAGAGGGAGAAGATTTTGTTGGAGCTATTTTTCTTAGCTCCGTATACTTGGCCTGACTGTGGTGAAATTCCTTCAGGTATTTGTTCAGTCTTCGCCATAGAAGTTATCAGGTCTTTGAAGGAGCTTCGGTATATGCAAGGCACTCACGAGGAGATTGTTCAGAAAATGACGGAATTCGAAACAGGAGAAGACACAATATGGTGCGAGGAGACGACATATACGGACGATGATCTGGAGTACATCATTTGTAGCCCGTTGGAACATTATGTTAAAGACTTTGAGGACATGCTAGACAGCACTGAGATGAACCCAAAAGAGAGATCCCTTACTGCACAGAAAGAGGCCAAAGCTGTGTTGGAAAAGCTCAAGTTTGGTCAAGGATTCACTCTTCAAAGCAGCTGTGTGAGTGTGATAAAAGACCTTGTGTTGAAACATCCAGACATGAAGTTTTCGCGTGCTGTCGACACACTTCCTTTGCCTGAACTGATGATGAACATGATCGATCCCATCGTACCAACATGTTTCGACTCTGCCAATTGTCCCATGTATAAAATGGTTTCAAGTTTTGCCCGTGGCCGATGGCTAAACGATCCACTGAAGTCAGAAAACCTCCTTGATTTAATCAACTGACTAAATGTATTTTCTCATACTAGTATTAGTAGCATTAGTAATAGCAGCTACTCAGTCTCGTGCAGCACAAGCAGCAGCATCTGTCAGCAGCATCCGTGACATCGTCAGCAGCAGCAGCAGCTGCACGAGCAGCACAAGCAGCAGCATCTGTCAACAGCATCCGTGACATCGTCAGCAGCAGCAGCAGCTGCACGAGCAGCACAAGCAGCAGCATCTGTCAACAGCATCCGTGACATCGTCAGCAGCAGCAGCAGCTGCACGAGCAGCACAAGCAGCAGCATCTGTCAACAGCATCCGTGACATCGTCAGCAGCAGCAGCAGCTGCACGAGCAGCACAAGCAGCAGCATCTGTCAACAGCATCCGTGACATCGTCCGCAACTGCAGCAGCTGCACGAGCAGCACAAGCAGCAGCAGCTGTCAGCAGCTGCAGCAGCTGCACAAGCAGCACAAGCAGCAGCACCAACAGCAGCAGCAACAGCAAATCAGCAGCAGCAGCAGCAGCAGCAGCGGCGGTGTGGACCACTAAATTCGAGATGGCGACATGTCTGTTTCTTAGAATCGACATTCGACATGAGGCCTAGTGACATTTGACATGAAGCTTGAAAAACATAGTGACAGGTGACATGAGCAATTCTTAAAATCGACATGAGATATGAGCATAATTAAGCGACATCGACATGTGCCATGGCTATTTTTTTTTAAGACAAACGCCATAGACTCCTCATCCAAACCCCCACTAGTAGTGCTCTATAAGCGCAAGCTTTGCCTTAAGAGAGCTGTGGCTGTGAACCCTCTCCTCCCCCCGTACACACAGGTAAATATCAGAGTCAGCCAATGTCGCCAATACTACTCTCATACAAGGGTCAGGCACTGCTGGACTATAATATATGGGTCAAGGACCATTCTACTGAGGGTCAGGCTAGGCTGGACATTCAATAACAGGCTGGACTTTGGCAAACTTGCTTGAAAGTCTGGCCAGCAAGAGTCCGTTGAAGGACTATACGGTAAAAAGGCTGCTGTTACAGTCAAGATACTCATATTTCAAGCCCAGAAAACTGTAATTAGCTTTCCAAGTAGTTTATTTAACAATATCCTGGCCTAGCAAGAAGCTGTCAGATGACATCTAAGAAAAATGGGGCTGTTAATTGATCAAGAGAGCTACATTGTTACAGAGTCCTATTCCTCTTTTGAGGTGGGACCAAAGAGCAGCACAAGCAGCAGCTGACACTAGTGTCAGCTGCAGCAGCTGCACGAGCTGCTTGTGCTGCTCGTGCAGCGGCTATTTGTAAACTAATTAATACGACTTCCTCACTAAATTTGTCATCTACAACTGTTTCAATCTTAAGGCTTTTTTTTTGAGTTTATTCTTTTTTCAAATTTTAGCCGCTCTCTCAGCTATATAAAGAGCCTCAATTTTTCTTGGAACAGTACTTCACCTCTGCCCACTTCGTCTTGTTGTACACTATCAGTCACGAGGCAGACGCTCGAAGTAGCAGATCTTTGCAGTACTGTTTATACAGGGGTTACCTGCTAATAGGAGTTTGTCTAAAAAAAATGGGTGAGTAGATCGCTTTTTTCTAAAAAAACACTTAGAACTCGGGTATGAATATGTAGCACTGTAAATAGTTAGTGTGAGTACACAGTAGAATCTACGGTACTATAGTCTTAACTGTCTAAAGACTGTGGAGCGCGTTAATGTGCGGTCTCCTTACTAATTTCACTTGACCAGGCTGGCAGGGTCAACTAGTCTAGGTAATTGCAACCACAAGGGTGGCTACTCAAGATCCAAGTAGACCTACTACTACGAGATTGTCTTTTGACCACTCTGCCGCCTGGTGATTACATGCTCTAGTCTAGCTCGCCATACCCTAGTATAGTTCTCCGCTCTTTTGGTCAGATGGCGCCACAATAGGATTTTTGTACATTTCTACGATACTCGCGAACATTTTAAACGCATAATGAACTATATAAGCAACAAAGCACACTTCTAATATATTGAATATAAAAAACATGTCAATGTTGTGTATTTCTGATAGAATGAGGCAGTTTCTTTAAAATATCAACTAAACTATAGCGAGATGAAAAACTTGCCGAAATGGTGTTGGATTTATCCAAAGTCGTGCAATGTCTATTGGAGAGAAGTCGTCCGGGGTGTGGTGGTGCGAGTGACGGCGGCGTGAGACTTTGCGGCCTGTTGGGTTGTTGCAAATCGAAGAAGCGAGCTAAAAAAGCATAAACTTGTGTGTTTTTTTGATTGAAATGAAAATAAAGAATAAAATGAAAAAAAAAGAAATTATCTTGTTGTGTTTTTATTTCTATATATAAGTTACATAACTTTTTTGTTTGTTTGTTTACGAACAGTCACGTGTCACGTGGTGTTGTTTACAAACAAGAGAGCCACGTGGTGTTGTTTAAAAACAAACCCTAAGTAGGTCACGTTACCCTAGTTACCAGAATGCCAGCTTCTGATTGGCTGAGCCTAAGTAGGTCACGTGACGTAAGTAGGTCACGTTACCATGGTTACCAGAATGCCGGCCTCTGATTGGCTGAGAGCTTCTAAGTAGGTCAGTAGGTCACCCAGAATGCTGGCTTCTGATTGGCTGAGAGCCCTAAGTAGGTCACGTTACCATGGCAACGGGTCACGTGACCAAATGGCGGCCTCTGATTGGCTGCATGTCGATTGAGTAATAAACAGTAGTTAACTATAGTCCCGTTCCGATACATACTATACTATTAATGTATCACAAACATGGTAAAAGTATAATATTTAGAGAATAGAGGTCAATTTAACGTCATCAATGGGTGTTAATAGGTCCCACAGGTATCCAATGTCACCCAATCATGGGGTTTTCTGGTGTTTCAATGGGGGGAATAAAAGCGTGCACGCTTTTTTTCCAAAATGACCATACTTTGAGGAATAAAATCCAATTAGAGCAAATCCAGAGGGAATTAGGGGGGATAGAATAGATAGGAAGTCAAATATATTATTTGTGAACATTCTGAATCAATTTTAGGGAAATCCATTTTTTTGCCCCACACATCGGATGTACTAATTTTAAGCATAGTGATTATTGTATCCACCATGAAATAAATAATAGTGCTTACCATAGGAGAACCACAGGCCAATGTTCCCAGCTTCAAAGCCATTCAGATTGTCTTTAGTGAGCCTAGCACCACATCCCCCAAAGGCTGCGTCATAGTGCAACTTGTAGCTCGCAGGCATTCCACTATTCTCAGTATCCTGAGGTAAATGATTATTCATGCAGTCAAACAAGAAATCACCTTCAAACAGGCTGTCTGTACCGAGAGGCTCAGTGAAGAATGCAAAGAAGCTATTTGGGTTACTATCGCAGTTCACAAACTCACAGTTGGCTCCATTGAGTTGGAAACCCTGAGTTGACCTCATATTTGCTTCTGTGTTTCTCAATATACCTAAGAATAGGTAGTCCGGGAGGGGGAAGACAGCAGTCACCGTAGTTTCAAACCCTGCTGCTGTGCTCTGCTGGACTGTTGCACCAGTTCCATCCACCCTGCGGAGGTCTCCCCTGTAGGTCTGTCCCAAGTCGTCGAGTTGAGTGAAGAAGGTGAGAGCCGCCCTGTTGGTGTCCATGTTCAGCTGACTGAAGTCCAGGCTCACATCTCTAACGGCGTCCTTACTGAGGTACAGGAGGCCTTCGTCTGCAGCAGCCGAGTACCAGCACCAAGCAGTGAAGGAGGTGCCTGATGAAGTATACAGCACCTTCTCACCACTGGTAGCGTCTCCTGACTCAAAGACCTGCTTGCAGTTCACTGCAATAAATTCATTGTGTGGGTACATTTATGTATTCAGTTTCCAGCATTTTGTCTCCAGCATGTTATTTTTCCATTTATTCTTTTTTGAATTATACTATCAGAGTTCATTTCGTAAGTCCTAATTTTCTTCACACATTATTTCCCACTAGATCTCATTCAAGGAAATAACTGCCTTATGACTTTTTGAACTCATCTAAATGGCGCTGTTCAAAATCTATGTGAATGTCATAGAGCCGTACTTCACCAATCTTTTTATCTAGGAAAGTTTGATATGTGCTCACAAAAGACATGAAGTTTACAAACTTTAGAGCTCAAGACACCTTAAGGGACTGGCAGCATAAAACAATGTAAAATAAATGAAATTAATAAAGGTAAACTACTTACATGGTAAACCGTCCACAACATTTGTACCAAGCCAGAAGGCCACCATGACCAGCGTCATCCACCCCATCCTGCCGATGTATAATGTCACATGAGATTTTCTGCAATTCAAAGATTATACCATTGATAACCAGGATTTCACTGTGTCAAGTCGGTTCTAATCACCCTTTAAAGCGCCTCAAAGCAGCATTTCTCTTTGTGATTTATTTAGCTATAAGGACAAAGTTCATAGAACATTGAATCACCATTCGGCCTTTAGAGGATTTAGATGCCCAACACCTAACCATTTAAGGGCAGCATAGTTTTTCAATATGCTATAGCCTGGCAGCTTCAGAGCGTTTACCCAGTAAACAAGCTACGTATATCTAATGTAGCTCAGAGGTTTCTCCAGGTAAACTCGACTTTTTGCAAGGTTTGTGAAGGTTTATTTACGTTCTACAAACTTAAGTATGATTTACTCGACTTTTTGCAAGGTTTGTGAAGGTTTATTTACGTTCTACAAACTTAAGTATGATTTACGTTTTTCTACCTTATTTATACGTAAATGAATGTAATAATTCTACATAGAAATATGTCAGAAGACACAGTTTTTCAACTTGAATTGTTCATATAATGAAAGAAATACAAAGCCCAAGTGTGGGACAATGGTTACACTTTACTTTCAGGACCTCAGGGGTCCCTCTTCTTTTCTAAAAAAAAACTTCTACAAGCACTCAGGGAATTTACCAAGGGGTTTAGAATGTCAGTCCTTGGAGCTCGTACCGGGTCTGAATTTAAATTAAATGCAATTCACCAAATCTCTGCAGTCACCTTTACCCTCACAGGTCGGCTAACAGTGGCCCACTGCATAACCTAATCATGTCTTCCATTTCTAGACTAGTGGTCCCAACTAGTATAAAAACTCATGGCGAGGGAAGCCACCTGCCTCACAGGCCCCTAGTTGAGAATTTAAGAAATGCTTTCTCTCTTTTCACTCTTGGTCCCCCTAGGGTTTATATATATATATATATATATATATATATATATATATATATATATATATATATATATATATATATATATATATAAAATGTTCACATTATCTAATTTGTCTTTGTCCTGACCGCATCTTGAAAGGAAATACAAGGCCGGTTTTACATCATATAACATGAAATGAGTTTTTCAATCGCAGTATATCTAAATGAAAAAGTTGCCCAGCTCTATGCCAAAATCCTGATAAAATGTCCATCAAGGAATTTATCATTTTGACACATATTTATGTCTGAATGAGGCAGAAAAACGTAAGTCAGACATATACATCTGTTGAACATAAATAAACCTTTTCCTTTTGACGTTCATAAACCTAGTAAAACTACATACACACACAGAAAAGTGAGAGTCATTGTCGCTAAAACTACCCTCACCTGAGGGTCAGACAATGACTCTCACTTTTCTGAGGGTGTAGTTGATACCTCAAATGAACGTAAATTTACGTCTCAGCTACGTAGTTGTGTTTACTGGGTAGTCGCCAGGCTAACAGAAGCATCATGCCGAGTTCAGGTCTTTAGGGTGTAAATGTTTGTAGTATGTATTTGAACAGTGTTTGTGGAAAAGTGATTATACAAAGTGATTGGTACATCAAAACAGTCTGATGGGTGTGTCTATTTAGAGGTTACAGAATTTCGGCATTGTCATCCATGGGGGTGCAGAAGTAGCACATCAGGGGTGTTTTGACTCTGAGACAGAGAGTTAGGAAGTAGGGTTCTTCTGGCTTACAGTAGATCATGGCAGCAATGGTACTAATTAATTAATCATTACACTCAATGGGATGGCCTTTGGATGAGGTGAGGGGAAGAAGGTCATGATGGTAAACTGCTGCCTAAAAGGGGCACATTTTGAAGAGAATGTGGGAACAGTGATCCTATGAATTACCATAAATATTCCATTCCAGTGGCATAAGATATAGCTGTTACAAGGTGCAATGTCAGCCCACTTTTCTGGGATGGACAGAGATGTCACACAGAATCCTATAAATTGCAAGGTTGTCATTCTCACTGTCGCAAATTGGCATGCATCAGAGAGCTTTTTTATTTGACGCTTTCCCACTTTTATATTTATGTGGCCCTCCTAGGCCACCATACTGGTCAGGGAACTATGCAGCTCGGGTGCGCAAAGGCCCAAAAGTCAGTACTCCCACAGCAACATTTGGAGTGGAAATGGGCCAGGTACTCATCCCTATAGAATAGGTAGGCGTTTAAATAGGTATGCATGGATTTAAAGCGTTAAGCTGACCTACCTTGTCGGTGCTGTAAACAGCCTCCCGCACACGGTGACCACGCACCAACATGTCCTGCTGCAGCCACAGCCGTGACAACCCCTCAACCAGCAACAACATTAAATTTTGATGTTTCTGAGAAGTATTGAACTTTTGAACCATTTCAGACAAAGCTTTGTGGAAGTTGCTGTAATATTGATTACTAATTCACCAAGCAGCTATAGTTTAAAGGTGTAAATCTCGTTACCCCTCCACCGAAAGTCAGTATGGAGCCGGGACACGTGCATAGCCCTATATATAAGGGAGGTGGGGGTTTAAATAAACCAAAGCAAGGCAGTAGTAAACAACAGGGGGTAGCATCCTCTGAGCTGCTCACTCTGAGCTACTATGCTCCTTGGGTATATATCTTTTTTTCGGAAATGAAAAATCCGCAACATTTTTATATGTTTAAGTATGGAATAAATACCTGCGAATTTGCTAATTTTCACTCATCCGCGAAAATGTAAACCCGTAAAAATAAGTACTTTCACAGTACTCTCCATAATCACATTTGTGTACCTTTGTGGTTCTGTAAATGTAGCTATTTTTGTTTGTATTTCCGCGGAAATTTGAGAAAATATTATGTACAGCATGAAATAAAATAGGTTTACAGTAAATGTTTCCTTGTAGCACCATGCAGTGCCTTATGGATTTAGATTGCACTACTAGTATTTTCTTCGTGGCTTCAAAATCAATGCAAAAGAATGCAAAGTGATAAATCTCCAATGATTTTAGAATAAGGGGGTTATTGTTGATTGTCTCAGAATGCACATAGAAATGCATTTTAAATATAAGATTAAGATACCTTTAATTTTCAAAGTTCCGTACTTAAAAAAGTAGCTGGGGACCCCATATTTTTCTTTTCATTTTCCGTTTTCAAATGATTAAGGTGGGTGGCGGCCATTGCAGAATGGACTACTGCGCATCTTTCTGCGCATATGGCTTAAATATGGCAGAATGATGCCATATTTTGTTTGCATATGGCTGGGGCCATATTCTGTACTCAAAAAAAATTTGGGGTGATTTTGAGTAAAATTGAGCATTTTAGAGCACTTTATATTTTGATATGATAATTATAGGTATTTCGGGAATTTTTCATGATTTTTCAGGAGCTTTCATTTATGAAGTAATAAATGGTATTTGAAAGAGCAAAAAAGTGAATAAATTGCTTGACTATATCCAAACCTACATAGCAAGGTCATTTGATATGCAGATTGTTGGGAATTTATCCATAATGCAATGCTTCAAAGATTTGATTTAGTCCATTTTTCCATTACTTTTTTATTTCAAATGACCAAAACCCTCAAATTATGCACGGGACCCCATATCAAAATTACTTTTATTCATCAGCAAATAATCTGAGCAATCTATTGGGAAATTAAAAAAAAAAATTTGAACATTTCAACTACTAGTTTTCATTGATTATGTAAAGAAATAATACAAATTTATTGCTACTCTTCTCCAAAAGATGTCATTTTCCCCCAGAATGCAAAATGATAAAACTCCGAAATTATTTTTAGAATAAAGTTAGATATCCTAGTGTTAACTGTGTGACATTTCAGAATTCTGTGGTTATTGGTTGATGGAAAATAAAATCATAGAAATTTTTACATTATTTTCGTTTTTTTAATGAATAATCAAAATACTTTTATTTTTCAAAATTCCATATTTTAAAAAGTAGCTCGGGACCCCCTATTTTTCTTTTCATTTTCCATTTTCATATGAATTAGGGTACCCACAGAAAAGAAATTGTGAAATTCTGAACACTTTGATTCAATGAGATCGACCCACCTTAAGGCTACCCACAGAACAGAAATCACGGAATTCTGATGACTTTGATTCAATGTGATTGACTCACCTTAAAGAGTTCAGGGAATGCTATTAACAACACCTCACGTGATCGGTTGATGCTTTATAACAACATATTGCTATGACACTAACCAGGTTGGAGACTGACCAGTTTCTTAGTACGCCCTAGGATTGAATGACAGTCCCCAGAACACAGGGTGTACCAAGAACTTGGTACACTCATTTATTGGCATTTTTTTCATATTACCATGCCAAAATGCATAATTCTGATGCCACTATAGGAAGCAGAGGTCTATAATCTATGTACGTACCCTTTTTCATAACTATAATCGGAATATTATCTAAGAAATGGCTTTATCTACATATTTTCCTTCAGTAAATGTTTAGTAAAATCAGTTTGCTAATTTTTTGTTAAATCTGCTAATAAAAATGAACCCATAGGATGAAATCATTGATTAAGGCCCACAAAATGGCGTTTTTGTTTTCACTCAGTGATGTTTGATAGTGTAGTAAATAAGCCATATAATGTAAATATAAGTATGAAATAGTAGAGTGGTTTCCCTAGTCCCACCTATGACCCCAGTGACCCCACTAATTACATGCACAGATAATGGTCACAGTCCAGTGACCACAGGTAGGGTACATGAGTACTGGGCTGTGATTGGCCCATTTACCTGCATGAGCAGGGGTCATGGTCCAGTGAGCACACCAGGTGTACCAAGATTATGGTACAGCCTAAGGTTGGGCACTGTACCATAATCCTGGTACAGACCCAATGGAAAGGGTGTACTATGTATTTAGTACGTTCTAATAACATGGTCCCGGCCCCAACCTGCTAACATAATTACATTAAAACCCCTTCCAAATTGATGACAAGCTGTTATGAGAGCATGCACATTGTTCATATCCCCTGAATATAGCTACCAAACCAATTGACCTCTAAATATTTAGAAGTATATGTACTTAAGTATCAACATATGGTCATAATGGTTGCCCAGGGTAATTTCTCACATGCTATCACACTGCTAAACTTGATAAAGTGTTATGGTTATGAATAAACAATGGTGCACCACATTGGATTTTTCACATACTAAATGAAGGTCACAAACCTAATCGTGAGGTAACATGCTTAAACATACACTGTAAAAAATATCCTGTAAAAATTAAGGTGAATCACTGGCATCACTGAATGCCGACCGTTTCCCTTTTTTTTTTGGTCACCGTATTTTGCTTTTCCCCGTAAATTTTACAGGCCTTTCCTGTTGTTATTTTACGGATATTCATCATTATTATACGATGATTCTCTGCTAGTCAATGATAATTATAATTGTTTTTGGATTCATTGATGTATATTTCATGATATTATCTTAATTATGGGCCTGTATATATATATATATATATATATATATATATATATATATATATATTAGGCCAGAGAAGCATAATTGAATGCCTCATAGCAATATACAATTACAATCCATGAGCAAAAGGTACTCTAGGATTGTTGCAAAGAAACTCTGACAACAGTCTCAATATGTATAATTCTAATTACCACAACATGGGTGTTTAACTATTCGTACTAGTGCCCAGGGTCTCAAAAAAGGAAATTATATATTTTTTATCCTTAATATGCCAAAGGCTTCAATTTTGATTGATTTATAAAGATATCCAGCTATCTCATTAATTACACAAACACAATTATGTATGTTTTTAGTTGATAGCTTCCACTAAAAAGACACTGTAAAGGCTGTGTCTCACGACCTTGGGACAATGTTTTTGTCTCTGATCGGGTGCCGTCTCTGACCGGGTGCCGTCTCTGACCGGGTGCCGTCTCTGACCGGGTGCCGTCTCTGACCGGGTGCCGTCTCTGACCGGGTGCCGTCTCTGACCAGGTGTCAGAAAAAGGTGTTTTAAAAAGAATTATACTCATATATGTAAGGATTTGGAAAATCGTTATGGCGATTGTTATATAATCATAGTTATAATTATAATTAGCCTCCCGCTGTTAGTATTTTGACCTTATCAAGCCAAGCCGGTCAGTGACGGCACCCGGTCAGAGACAGCACCTGGTCAGAGACGGCACCCGGTCAGAGACAAAAACATTGTCCCAAGGTCGTGAGACACAGCCTAAAGCTCACCGTTAATCACAATTATGGTAATACACCGTCAAATTTAGCATTGATTCTCCGTAGTTTCAACTGAATTTTTTTACGGTGTAATTATGCTCATTGTTATAACAACTTGGTAGTTACCCTGAATGTCTAGGCATTAGAGAGGAATAAGATAGAACAATATGGGGATGCTGGTGAGATATCCAAACGACCATTTTACCTATAACATATGCCTAAAGATAGATCAATTCTAATGTTGGGTAGATCATTTGAGAGGGACACATTTAGTTTCTAAAAAGATATGTTGATGGGTTTTTTATATTTATTACTAGCTCTGTCTGATGTCAATAAAAAAAAAGCGTTATATATTTTAGATGCTCACTCACGCTTTATCAATGTGAATCATTTTCTGAAAGGCTAAATGTTTTGATGTTATCGCCCAAAAGAATGTTATAAAATGTGTGAATAATTACAATGCCAGTGTCATCAAGGATTTAATACAGCACTGACTTACTTTTACCAATGGGCGCTCATCTGTTATCATTCCGTATTGCTATTGTGATAATTTGGGGTTTTGGTTGAATTGACAAATTAGATGACCAAATTAAAGCAGTGGAATTAGTCCTTAAGGTAGCATAGGACACTTTGTGGTGGCTGCCCTTAAATTAACGGATGCAAGGATACCCACTGCAATACAGCGCCAGGTGTTCGCTTCTCTGTAAATTCACATGACATGTTGTACATATAACCACCTTGGCATGTTACCACTCAGACTGCAGGGTTGTATTCACTACTTCTGTTGACCATACTTGACCATGATGCTGAGGACGGTAGTGGTGGCAGGGTGCATGCTTGTAGTCGGAGCAATACTTGGGGCTCTACTGGTTGGGCATCAAGCCTTTCTCAAGGTAAGGGGTGATCCATTAGGTATGTCACGCTTTTTTGACAATTTTGAAGACCCCCCCCCCCACCCCCATGTCACACTTTGTCACACTTTTCCCAACACCCCCTAGAAAAGTATGTCACAAATCTGCTGACACCCCCCTCCCCTGCATAAGATTTATGTACCGTACCATATAAAAGGGGATTTATGAACTAGAACCCTTTCAGATTACAACCGTTCAAAGAGACAGTAACAAAAGTATTGTTGGCACCCTAAATATTTTTGATAGTTGTGCCCTCGATCCATGGATTCTTATTAGTGGTCACAGGAATAATAAGTGTGAGTAGTATAGTATGTATCGGAACGGGACTATAGTTAACTACTGTTTATTACTCAATCGACATGCAGCCAATCAGAGGCCTCCATTTGGTCACGTGACCCCCTCATTTGCATAATTACGTAATAGGCCACGCCCCCTCATTTGCATAATTACATAATAGGCCACGCCCCCTTGATCACCAGCCAATCAGAGGCTTCCATTTGGTCACGTGACCCCCTCATTTGCATAATAGGCCACACCCCCTTGATCACGTGACCCTTTCATTTGCATAATAAGCCACGCCCTCTTGATCACCAGCCAATCAGAGGTCGCCATTTGGTCACGCGACCCCCTCATTTGCATAATAGACCACGCCCCCTTGATCACGTGACCCCTTCATTGACATGATAGACCACAACAACATCACGTGACTATCTTTGTTTGTAAACAACACCACGTGGCTCTCTTTGTTTGTAAACAACACCACGTGGCTCTCTTGTTTGTAAATAAGACCTACTAAGTTTAGGCATAGGTAACAGCAGTGTTTGTAAATAACGCCTACTATGTTTTCAGTCATAGGTGTCTAGAGCAGCAGCAGCAGCAGCATCTTCAGCAGCAGCAGCAGCAGCAGCCGCGTCATAAGTGTCTAGAGCAGTAGCCACGTCATAGATGACTAGTGCAGCAGCAGCAGCAGCATCTTCAGCAGCAGCAGCAGCAGCAGCAGCATCATAGGTGTCTAGAGCAGGAGTAGCAGGAGTGTCATAGGTGTCTAGAGCAGTGGCAGCAGCAGCAGCAGCAGCATCATAGGTGTCTAGAGCAGGAGTAGCAGGAGCGTCATAGGTGTCTAGAGCAGTGGCAGCAGCAGCAGCAGCATCATAGGTGTCTAGAGCAGGAGTAGCAGGAGCGTCATAGGTGTCTAGAGCAGTGGCAGCAGCAGTAGCAGCAGCGGCAGCAGCAGTAGCAGCAGCAGCATCAACAGTATCTTCAGCAAAAGCAGCAGCAGCCGCGTCATAGGTGTCTAGAGCAGTGGCAGCAGCAGTAGCAGCAGCGGCAGCAGCAGTAGCAGCAGCAGCATCAACAGTATCTTCAGCAAAAGCAGCAGCAGCCGCGTCATAGGTGTCTAGAGCAGCGGCAGCAGCATCTTCAGCAGCAGCAGCAGCAGTAGCAGCAGCGGCAGCAGTATCTTCAGCAGCAGCAGCGTCATAGGTGTCTAGAGCAGCATCGTCATAGGTGTCTAGAGCATCAGCCGCAGCAGCAGCAGCATCTTCAGCAGCAGCAGCAGCGGCAGCAGCAGCCTCATCAGCAGCAGTAGCAGCAGCAGCAGCAACATCTTGAGCATCAACAGCAGCTTCAGCAAAAGCAAAAGCCCGTAACTTAGCATCATGGGCATCAGCTATAGCCGTAACAGCGACACTGCGACTAGCAGAAGCAAAACAGGCTATTTGTTTAGCAGCTGTACAAGCATTAATAGCATTAGCCCTAGCAGCAGCCGCAACAGCGGCACTTTTAGCAGGCGTTGCAGCATCAGTAGCAGCAGCATCGGTAGCAAGAGCGGAAACAGTAGCAAAAAGATTAGCAGCACGAGCAGCAGCGGCGAGAGTAACAGCAACGTTGTTAGCAGCATGGGCAACTTCGTATGCTGCATGTGTAGCACGAACAGCGATACGAGCTTCACGTTTTGCACGAGCAGCAGCATTAGCTGCAGAAGTAGCCCTCACACTTTCCAGCCACCCGTACGAATCTTGATAAAAACCAACTTTTGCACGAGCAGCAGCATTAGCTGCAGAAGTAGCCCTCACACTTTCCAGCCACCCGTACGAATCTTGATAAAAACTAACCTCCACCTTGCTACTTGTTGACTCATCAGTAAACATGGACGTCTCCTCATGTGGTGTTGTCGCGGCTCTGTAGTAGTGTTGGGATTGCTCACATTCGGTAGAACGTAGAGTGATTCCTGATGACGCCATGCTGAAGGTGGTTGAAGAAGTGTGTGGGACTCATGTTTCACTCTCGCTTATGTACTAGGCTCCGAGATAAGCTTCTTAACTCAGGAGGAAAACTCTCACTAGGAAGGCGACCGGCTGTCTACCTGTGTAGGCGCGGGTTCGTTACATCTTTAATCCTGTTCGACCCTCCGAGGAAATACATGAAAAAACAAAAGACTCGAATCCGCAGACAGTAGGAAGCTATAAGGAGCTTAACTCGTGTTTGATTTAAGCTGTCTACCACACGCACGCGCTTGTAGTCACAGCTAGAGTGGCAGACTTCTGTCCGCCCGCTGGCGCATGACAATCGACTTTAGACACCTCCTGTAGTTTGTTTTTTTGCATACACAGTTGACTAGCATCTTAAGCTCTTACTCAGCTATAAGCCCATATACATGTAACGCGCATTACTCTTCTCTATGGTAATTATCAGATCGATTTAAGGGTGGAAAGGGCTTAGGTGATGTAGATCCCTCTCTAGCTGAAAACAGGCTTAGACTATAGCATGTAGGCAGCTGGCCGCGTTAAACACCCCTGTAGTTTTTTGTATACACTCTCGATCCCCTCTCTAGGTGAAAACAAAAGCTTAGAAGATGAGGTGATCCGGCCACTGGCTGGCGCGTCACACCTGGCGTTAATCACCCCCTGTAGGCTTTGTATACGCTCTCTAAGTGAAAAACAAAAAAGCTCCCTCCACGGGCTGGCGCGTCACACCTGTCGTTAAAACGCCCCCTAGAGTCTTAGTATACACAGGTGCCCCGCCTTATCTATCTATTCACCAGCTATAAGCCCATATACGCGTACATGCGATTTTTGATACCCTCTCTGGAATAGGGTGGGGCTCAAGGTGAAAACAAGATTAGTCCATTCGCTCTCTCAGCTATATAAAGAGCCTCAATTGTTCTTGCAACAGCACTTCACCACCGGTACACTATCAGTCACGAGGCAGATGTTTGCGGCATGGGTCATACAGGTTACCTACTAATAGCGGTTTGGGTGAGTAGATCACTTTTTTTCCCCTAAAAAACAACAAAAAAAAACCCACTTATGACTCAGGTATGTATATGTAGCACTGTTAGTGTAAGTGCACAGTAGAATCTACTGTACTATAGACTCGGCCCTCTGAAGACGGCGGAGCGCGTTAATGCGCGGGTCTGTGGCGGCGTCACTTGTTTTTTATTCTAACTAAAAAGTCAGAAGTCGATCTACGACCTATCAAAGACAAATTTGTGATAAGTTCAAACTAAATAAGACAGTTTGAGCGTCTCTTAGTCGCTGTCAAAGATGCGAATAACGAACGCGCTGAGGGCGGGGTTCAGGTCACGTATAGTTCCTTGCTCTTTCGTCAGATGGCGCCACAATAGGGGATTTGTACATTCCTACGATGCTCGCGAACATTTCAACGCATAATGAGCTATATAGGCAACAAAGTGTGCTTCTGAATATATTAAAATATAAAAACAATTCAATATTGTGTAT
The DNA here is from genome assembly GCA_947462335.1 of Harmothoe impar. Taxonomy (NCBI): domain Eukaryota; kingdom Metazoa; phylum Annelida; class Polychaeta; order Phyllodocida; family Polynoidae; genus Harmothoe; species Harmothoe impar. The sequence goes on from OX381706.1 coordinate 9,237,782, forward strand.
TTCTGATAGAAATGAGGCAGTTTCTTTGAATACCAACTAAACTATAGCGAGATGAAAAATACCACACCATATCTAAGGCTTTATAAAAGATACATAGGCAGAAACTCTCGCCGAGTAGGTAATCTGAAAAACGAACCAACTCGTTGTGCCACAAGGGCCCCCACCCAACGGGGGCCTTTTGAGCTCAGGCATGTTGTTTCTCAACACTAGGTGTAATTAATTACGCCCATGTTGAGTAGCATCTACTAACCAACTGACAGTGTCAGTTGGTTGGCCCCTCTTTAGGGGCCACACAATAAATAAAGAATAGAGACCTAAGGGAACGTTCACAAACGTCTCCCCTTCCTACGGGGTGGGTGGGTCTTTGGGTTTAGTGACAAAACAGCGACATGTCAGTTCTCTTTTTTTTTCCAAGTCTACATATTATTTATGATTAAAAAAATTTAAAAAAAAAACCACGCTAATAAAGTGCGCTGATCAAAAACTGAATAGAAAAATAACCAAAAATAGGTTGGTAGCTGATCGGTCGTTGTCACACGGTGCAGAAAATTTACTGCATATCGGACCAGGGGATAGTCTGGCAGCGACCCGCCACCCCGTCCACAAGCTGTGTACAGCACCCCGTTTTTCTTTGTCCATATTGGCTAAAAAAAACGGGACATTGTTGACTTGGCTATTTTACCCGTCTGGGTCTTATTATTTAAACACCTCGTGTTGACCCTGTGGGGCAGCGGGTACATGGAATAAACGTGTCCAAGTGCACGCTATCTAACACATAACCGAAGGTTACTGAGTTATGTAATAATAGTTATGTAATAATAACTGACCTATGAGGTCGCCAGTCAGTTTGCCGTGATTATTTTGACACACTCTCAGTTACTCGTAGCACATCTAATACATAATTAGACTCAGCCTCATATAAGACAGTCTCGGCCACGCAGGCTGCATATCGGACCAGGGAGATAGTCTGGCAGTGACCCACCAGCCCGTCCACAACCTGTGTACAGCACCCCATGTCTCTTTGTCCATATTGGCTAAAAAAAAACCACAAAAAAACAGGTCATTGTTGACTTTGGCTATTTTACCCGTCTGGGTCTTATTATTTAAATCACCTCGTCTTGACCCTGTGGGGCAGTGGGTATATGGAATAACCGTGTCCAAGTGTACTCTATCTAACACATAACCAAAGGTTACTGAGTTATGTAATAATAACCACCCTATGATCCTATGAAGGCGCCAGTCAGTTTGCCGTGATTATTTTGACATACTCTCAGTTACTCGTAGGGTATCTAATACATAGTTAGACTCAGCATCATATAAGACAGGCTCGGCCACGCCGGCTGCATATCGGACCAGGGAGATAGTCTGGCAGTGACCCACCAGCCCGTCCACAACCTGTGTACAGCACCCCGTGTCTCTTTGTCCATATTGGCTAAAAAAAAAAACCAAAAAACAGGTCATTGTTGACTTTGGCTATTTTACCCGTCTGGGTCTTATTATTTAAATCACCTCGTCTTGACCCTGTGGGGCAGCGGGTATATGGAATAACCGTGTCCAAGTGTACTCTATCTAACACATAACCAAAGGTTACTGAGTTATGTAATAATAACCACTCTATGATCCTATGAAGACGCCAGTCAGTTTGCCGTGATTATTTTGACATACTCTCAGTTACTCGTAGGGTATCTAATACATAGTTAGACTCAGCATCATATAAGACAGGCTCGGCCGCGCCAGCCGCATATCGTACCAGAGGGATAGTCTGGCAGCAACCCGCCATCCCGTCTACAATCTGTGTACAGCAGTCTGGACCAGACCACCAACTCTGGGTATAGCATTCTGGATGCCTGTAGCAAGACTGGATCTAACCCTTTAATAGTCGCATAGCGCTTTAATGTGCAGTGCCCGTTGTCGTCATAAGTCATGAATGCGGCACTCAGAGTTCCTCACCAGGGCTGCATGCATGCATACACTGGCATATCGACAAAGGGCGTAGCGCATTAAAGCACTATTGCCACCTTTAGCATTAAAGCGCTGAGGGTTTGTTTGTTTTTTTGATAGTGTAGAAACCAATATCTGTCTAATTAAACCCCTTATCAGTGCTGTTTTTTTTTTGGGTTTTTTTCACATACAAAAAGAATTAGGTAATGGCGCTGCAGTACTCTGAAAAGCGGTGGCGGTGAATTTCCATTTAGATCCTGAAAAAGGGGGGCGGTCAGATGTCGTCAAGGCTCTGATAAGTAGGGCAGTTAAAATCATATGATTACATTGAGCTAATTTTCTTGCTGAAAGGAATGAATAATTGTATTTGTATAAAATTCACACACACACACACACACACACACACACACATCCCACACACACACACACACACACACACACACACACACACACACACACACACACACACACACACACACACACACACACACACACACACACACACACAGGACACCTGATGATCTCCACACGATGACCTGATTGCTCTTCCTAAAAAAAAAAATGCCCAACTCGATCTACCTACTCAACAGGGTTTCAGTGTATAGCGTATTAGGGGTTTTTCTGATGCGTATATTATATTGAGATTGATTTTCAACTTTTGTGATCAGTGGTTGGTCCTTAAAAGGACCGTTTGGTAGAGAGAGGGTCGCAGGGACCTTGCTGCTGAAGCGGAGGGCGTGGTCATAACGCGTGGCAGTCCTTCAGCAGCTCCTCCAGCACGGCGGGCGGTAGTCCTTCCTCCATGCAGACTTGCTGCTTGACCTGCTCCACGCACCGGCGGATGAGTTGATCAGCGACGTTCTCGATCAGCTCATCCACCACACCCTCTGCTTCAGCAGCAGTCCGCTGTCTCTCCTCTCTCTGTAGCGAGGCAAAGAACTGCTTCTCCACGGCCGCATCGATCATAGATCGAGAAACGGCCACGAAGTTCTGTCTCTCCGCCTCCTCTCTCTGTTGCACGGCTACGAATTCCTTCTCCACGGCCGCATCGATCATAGATCGAGAAACGGCCACGAAGTTCACTCCGTGAGCCATTTTGTCGAACTGACTTCCTAGCCGCCTGAGAGATGCTGACGTCACACTATTTTCGACGACGCTATGACGCGCACGAGGTAGACAGACGACGTCGTTTCACTTCCTTATTTGGAGTTTGGGATCTTTTGACACCGAAGTCATACCGTACGGTCGCGATAAAGCAACTAGTGTTGAAAAGCGTGCCGGTCTTTTATAAGCGCCGGAGTATAAGAGCCTCCAAATGTTTTTTCTCAAGCACTAAAATCGCGACTTTGAATAAGCGCCAGCGCCTGGCTTGTATATAGCTCCTGAGTAAGAACTTCACCGAATTGAAAAGCCCTCCCTCAGAGCTCTTAATCGCGACAGTACGGTACAAATCTGATGTCAACCCGCGCCAAAAACAAAAAAAGTGTTCCGGTCACACGTACCTACGACGAGCGACCTTCAGCTATCACCACGTGAAGAGTGGGAAATAAATTTTGTACGGCAAGAAAACTGAAAACTGATAACGATTCCATTAGATAAGTATTTGGTTCCAATCTATGGCGAGATATTTCCACCAAAGCGATTGATTTATATGTCTGTAAGGTTCAGCTCTCCAACACTCTCCAATGTCCGCCGGTGCACGACGGTCGCCGCCCATCATTAGTCACAACTAAACTTCTGCTGGAGAGTGAAAGTTACGTTGAGTCTTGAGGTGCGCAGAGATACTATCTGCCGCAGCCTGATTTTAGTTCCACGCTATTTAGATAACCGCCCCATTTAAAATCTCTCTCTCGATCCTAGTAAAGGAAAAAAAAAGGCTAGAGTTTATCATGGACGCGTCTCAGTTTCAGTCAAGCCGTAAAGTGAAGAACCAGAGCTTGTACATATTCCCACGTGGTGAGGGGTGACCCCGCGGGGCGTTCAGTTAGTACTGAGTCTATAGTACTGAGTCTATACTCAAGGTCAAGTTCCACTCTCTAAACAGAGCTTTAGCGACTCCGTCATATAGACTAGACCGCGCGCGCGATTTTTTTTTGCTGAAGCAGCTAATCGATGGAAGAGTAGAGAACAGGTGCTCGACCAAAAATCTGCTTCAGAGGCTTGTTATCAGGTATTAACAGTTAAATCAAAATATTTCAAAACATCCAGAAAAGCAGAATAACATGTCCTACGGGCTACAGCCGGGCACTGACGAGCAGACGGCGCTGACGTCATTTCAATCAGGTCACAGGGCTCTTTAGACACCTTTTCTGTAAGACCCGTCTCATACCTTAGTATATAATACCGTAAACACCGGTGATTAGTATATGATCACATTGGAGTCGCGGATCCACGAAGAGGCTGAATAAGCCTCGCGCGGACCCGCCACTTGAAAATGTGACATAATCTTACCATGCGCTTTGTTTTGTTTTTGTTTCTATTTACAACAGCAAACATTTCAAACAACCTATTGTTTTTTTAAAATGATGAAAAATCAGCCCAAAAAAAAAAGTAAACATTTTAGAGCTAAATTTGTGGAGGATAGCCGGACATGCTGATGTCACTAGACCCCTAAATTCGATATGGTGACATGGACATTTTCTTAAAATTCGATACGACGACACGGGCACGGACATCTAAGTGACATGGGACATGTGGCATTTCTTGAGTCCCACATGTGCCATGGACCATAGTGACATGAGGAAAAAAAAAAAAAAAAATGTTCAAAGAGTGCATCAGAAAAGTGCCATTTCAAGCCTAAACATTTCGCCAAATTTTTTTTTCTCTTGGATGGTACTCGGTTTTGCAGTGTCTGGGTCCTTAAAAATGTACCAGAATGCTCAAATTCGGGTTCTAAATATTTTCAAAAAACGTTTTCTCCCTTAGTGACGTGTGACATGGACATTTCTTAAATTCGACATACGGCTGCATGGGGAGGACCCACCCGTCAAGGGCCCCATGATGACTCATACCCGCCGCGTTCAAACTAGCGTGGTGGTTATAGGTAGACCTTCTTTCAGTATCCAGGTGACCAGATCCATCGCCGTCTCTTGAGCAACAGTAACCGAGGTAACTAGGGTTATTGTTATCCGGTCCGTAAGACGACAGTCTAAGACGGTGTGTAGTCGCGTTTTGCTCTCCCTAATACTCTAATTCAAGTCGAGTTACCGCTAACCCCTACAAAAAGAGGGTCATTTGTGTAATTCAAAAGGCGTTCCTTTGTTAGCAATGAGGGGGTCGTTCTATTCATTGATTTTTTTTTTTTTTATTTATTTTTTTTTTTTTTGTTTACAACAACAAGTCAAAGTACAGTCAATCAACCGAGATCCTTTCTACTCCGTGGGGGTGTAGAAGGATCTCCCCCCTGAGGTTACAAAGTCACCTCTTTATTTAAAGGGTTACAGGTCGCAAAGTCGCTTTCGCTTTCGCTTACAAGTCACAAAGTCGCATGAAATATTCAAGTCAAAAAGTCAAATTCATCAACTATCAGCACAGTCGTTTGAAAAGCATCAAGTCACCGAAAAACTCCTCTACAGTCACCTCCGACTCGCCTCCTCCCTACCCCCCTAAAGGGGGGTAGAGAGGAAGCGATTCCTTAGAGATCAGATAATTTTTTTTTTTTTTCTCCCGAGCAGACCCTAAAAGCTCCCCCTCCCCCCCAAGTGCCCGCCCACCCCATAAATAGTGCCCCCCTCCCCCCCCTCCCCTCCCCATGCATCTTAAAGTGCCCCCCTCCCCCCCTCCCCTCCTCCCCTCGCCCCTTATAGAAACCTCCCATTAGCTAGTCCAAGTCATGTGACCAAAAGGGAGGCGTAGTCTGTCTATTGTCTATATTATGCAAATGAGGGAGGGGGTCAGGTCACGTGACCAAGGGAGTGTGGCCTATTTTCTAAATAAAGAGCGCTTCCGGTCACGTGACCAAGGGGTGTGGTCCTATTATGCAAATGAAAGAGTCACGTGATCCATGATTATGCAAATGAGGGAGTCACCTGACCAAATGGAAGCCACTGATTGGCTGGTGATCAAAGGGGCGTAGTCTACTATGCAAATGAGGGGGTCACGTGATCAAGGGGGCGTGGTCTATTATGCAAATGAGGAGGTCACGTGGGGGTCACGTGACCAAATGGTGGCCCCTGATTGGCTGGTGATCAAGGGGGTGTGGCCTATTACGTAATTATGCAAATGAGGGGCGTGGCCTATTACGTAATTATGCAAATGAGGGGGTCACGTGACCAAATGGAGGCCTCTGATTGGCTGCATGTCGATTGAGTAATAAACAGTACTTAACTATAGTCCCGTTCCGATACATACTATACTACTAGTGTGCTAGTGCTACTACTTGAAAGATGGTAGGCTGTTCGTATAAGACTCGGAGAAGTCACGTGCTGTTTAATATAGTATGGCAGTCCATTACAAGCTTTGTAAGATCCATTTTGAAAACCCTGCTAAAATTTAGATTTCTGCATGTCCTACACAATCGACGGTATGCAGGTGCCCTATAGGCCCTCAATTGGAGAGCCTTCCCTAGTTTTAGATTAGATTAGATCTTTTATTTGTCAACATATAATCACATACCAAAGGTGTTACTGGTCTGAAATAATGAGTCACAATTATATCAGAGTCTGTTGTCTATAAATTACCAGGAGTGGATCTAACAGCCTAAAGTCATGAATTGTCAGTGATCTTGTGAACAAGTATTTATACTCGGCCATTTGCTGCAGCTGCAGCAGCTCAGGTAACAAGTTGAGGTTGTTTAAAGACTCTCAACAAGTTGGCTCAAATTAATACATAAATATGCAGTTTTTTTCACCCTGCAAGACATTTGGGATGGAATAAGAACACTTTCATGGCTTTTCATAAGTGGGGGTACATCTGGGTGTCAGTCCCCGACGACCCTTTTCTTCTTGCAGCTATATCTCAATTATTTAAAGTAGCAGAGTCCCTTTAAAATTGATAATTTTCTATGAAAAATGGCTAAAATACCCTATTTTCCTCCCCAATTTTCGCCTCTTTTCACCCATTTTCACCAACAGCAAGTACATGATGGGGAAACTTCAGAGGTCGGACCATTAGGCAGAGCGCGGCGTTCAGTCATTCAGCTTTTGTCAGACGGAGAGGAGAAACCAGGTTAGCATTCCTCCATGCCCAGCCTTATATATAGAGCAATATTTATCATTTAGTCACCAATATTGTTGAATCAAATAATGATAAAGTTTATTTCATTCACATGAAAAAATTGCTTCAAGCATTTAATGATGTGCACAAAAGTAGGTAAAGGACCAGTTAATAGATGTAACGCTTTGATGCCCATTGTAGTCTAGATGATTCATTATTCACCATAATGGCCAGTATGTGCTGTGCATACTTGTGATAAATTCATACATAATTTAACAATATGCTTTGACACAACTTCCTCATACAGTAGGTGGTGCAACGTACACAATATGGGGGAGATCTCAATGTCCAAATGCTGCATCCTTGGTATACAAAGGTTGGAATACCAAAATTAAAAGTTTGAATAATAGGATTATAACATTATTTAGTGTGTGTTCATAATTATGTGTCATGCAGCATACACGATATTGGTATAAAATTACCTGTTAGATAAACTGAGACTTTCACACTCATTATAACTATAATTGACAGCTACCCATTTTTTTCTTATTGAGCGCTAATTAGAGCTTTATATTCACTTGTTTAGACTAACTAGGTTTGATTCTAGCAGTCCATGAACAATATCAATGTCTACAAGTATTACATTTCGTTAGATTTTTAACATTTGTCCTAGTGTTTGTTGAGTGTTGAGATGCTCATGTACTTGTAGGCATTGTTGGAGGTGCTGCTGAGCACCACTCTGGTGGGGGTAGTCAGTACATCTGTCTTATCGAGGAGCCCACGTGGGATAAGTCAATTTCGGGTAACAATGCCTACTCCCACATGCACGGCACAGAGTTTAAAGCTGGTGATGGACTGTTTAACTTGGAGAACGTGAATGGTAACACACTAGTGAATCAGAATGCTGTGTGCGCTGTGTGCCGTACAACGAAAACTTCTCAGGTACCAATGTTAATCACAATGTTTTGTTTAAAGAATAGATGACAATCGTCTTTACAAGGTAGTCTTTCTCTGTGCTATAAAGTAGGATGGTTCTAATAAGGTTTGCTAGCAACGTGTATGGATTATAGCACAATGTGACTTCAATACACAAAGAAAGAGTACTGAAATTATATGGTGTTTTTTTTGGTGACATTTGTTTTATGTGTACCCCATAATATTATTTTGTGAGATTTGGATTAAATATGGATCAGACTTCAGTATTGAAATGATCCCTCGCCCTGTATAACCTACCAATTTAGAGCGGATTGCCAGGAATATCCAGACAACATACCCAAAATGTGAATTAAATCCTGGTCACTTCCGTTCCACTAAACCGGGATCCATGCTGTAGTTTTGCATGACAGATACCCTGTCATGCATTTATACATTGATTAGCATGATGAAAGGAAAGAGATAAATTTGAAAAAGTCTGATTGATCTATTGTATTACCTCAGTAAAGAAGTGAACATGAAATGAGATCGTATAATGATACATCTGTCATGAATATTGATCACTCTAAATCGAGCTATAGTCTACATATAAATGACTTGTTTATAATTGTGACCTGCTCTGCCTCTAGGTGATGATCCCTGGCACTAACACCTGCATGCTTGGGTGGCACACAGAGTACTACGGCTACCTGATGAGCTCTAGACATGCCTCCACAAGTCAACGGGACTTTATCTGTGTGGACATAGCCCCGGAGGCAGACAGGAGTGGGACGGGCGCACAGGGCGGTGCTCAGCTGTGGCCAGTGGAAGCATGGTGTGACTCAGGTTCACTCCCATGTCCCAATTATGAACAGGCAAAGGAGCTGACATGTGTTGTGTGCACAAAATAAAAACATGGTTGATGAATAAGGTGTCTTAATCTGTGTCTTCTTACTTTCTTTTTCTTAGGAAGTTTACCCTTTTCCAAGTTATATTTCAATGTAGCATTATAAGCTTCTGTCGTTATCTCAATATGAGGGTTTCATTCATGCTCTCTCCATGTAATGCAAATGTACTAAGGGTAGGTTATATGACCATGGCCCTCCTACAGCCCAGTGTTTTCACCTCATGCCAATCATGTATACTAAAGGCCCTCCAACAGGTTTGGACCACACTGGACTGCACAGTGTTATCTCCTTCCTGCCCTGTTTGAGACTGCCGCTACTAGGCCAGTGCAGCTGCATATATGCTCCGCGGTATAGAGGGCGTCAAATTACACAATTAAGGCACTAAGATAAACGGCCACTTATGCATATTTATTGACAATATTAGGTCCACCTTTATGCACCTGAAGAAGTGGTAAACTTCAAAATGGTAAATCATGTTAGGATATATTGGTCTTCCTATGATACAGGGAATGAAAGAGACAACAGTGGCACTCCATTTAGTGTGTAATACAATTGCCCTATTGAATTGAATTGAATATTTTATTGCACGCATCGTCCCGTGTTGGGACGTTTTTCGGCGCACCCGTCGATGCCTCACAATAGTAGGATGGGATCAAACGACGTTGCTTAACATGCATTCTTGAAGTGATGTTGTATGAGACATAATTAATTATAGATGAATATCCCTTGTTTTATATGAAGCGGCTACTAAGTAGATACGCAATTAATCACACTAAGCATGCTCTTGGCACAAAAAGTAAATCAATAGCAATTTGCCATGTAAAAGACCTTATATATAGATTCAATTAGGCAACAGCAGGGGCAACGTTTTTATTTTGGCGTTGAAGGCCTCGCCGGTAGGAATTCGTTGCACGTCCTTATCCAGGGTGTCCCAAAGTGTGACCCCTCTATAGTAAGGTGACTTTTGATAAAAGCTTGTTTTGGCCCTTTTCTTTCTGAATCGTATTTTAAGATCACCTCTAGTGCGGATTCGAACCTGCGGGAGGGCTTCACCGCCATGCCCCAATTTCCACATAATCATTAGAAGCTGCACCCTACGTCTGCGCTCGAGGAACTCTACATCAGCCTGCGAATGTAAATCAACAACACTGGTGCCTCTTACCCTGACATTCAGACAGATTCTCAGAGCATGGTTCTGCATTCTCTGTAACTTGTTTAACTCGGCGAGGTGAGCACTTCCTATAATAAAGGAGCAGTATTCCAATGTGGGGGCTATCATAACTTTATAGATCTGTAGGCTTATTTTCTTGGTCATATTTTTTCGCAGTTTGCTTATCTTGTATATCTTATTACCTAAGTTCTTTTTTACTTTACCGATATGAGGTGTTAAGCTTAGATGCTGGTCTAGCTCAACACCAAGGTATGTGTACGTTTCACAAGTAGGTAGGGCGCCACCATTAAGGGTTATGTTAGGCGCACCAATGTTGTTGAGCTTTGAATCCGACCCAAAGAACATACAATTGCTTTTCTGTGCATTAATCGTCATGCCGTTCACCTGACACCATTCACCAACCCGATCAATATCTTCTTGCAATAGTCGGCTCGCCTCGGCATGATCAGTCGCGCTAGTATATATAATAACATCGTCAGCATACATGGTATATTCACAATTTTGAATGCAATCAGATAAGTCATTAATGAATAATACAAACAATAGAGGGCCTAAAATGGACCCCTGGGGTACACCGAAGTGTACCGGGGCAGTTGGTGACTTTATACCGTTAGCTATAGTACAATGTAATCGGTGCGCGAGGTACTCCATTAACCATTTTTTGATCATTCGAGGGATATTCAGAGCTAGGATCTTGCGGATAAGGGTAGGGTGGTGAACGCTATCAAATGCTTTACAATAATCTATATAACACGCCGCAGTTACCTTACCATCATCCCTGGCTTCAAATAGGTCTTTGGCGACATTAAAAACAGCATCACTAGTGCCCTTATTTTTACGAAAACCAAACTGGGTCTTACAGAAAAAGTCCACACTCTCCAGGTGGTCCGACAATAGCTTGTGGACAATCTTCTCTAATAACTTGCCCGGCAGAGGCAATAGGGTTATGGGACGCCAGTTTTTTATCAGATTAGGATTTCCCTTTTTTGGGATGGGCACTAAGGTACCACATGACCACGAAATGGGGAAGATACCCTCCTTGATAGAGTTTTTGAAAATAATAACCATTTCCCTAGATAACAACGTTAAGGCATCCTTCAGTACTCTAGAGTTTATCCTGTCTAAACCGCACGATTTGTCAACATTAATTTTTTGAATTAGTGACAGGACTAGCTCATGATTAATGAGGGCGTCCAGGTCCAGCTCGTCAGCATCATTATCATCGGTTAAGATTGGGTCAGGGTAAAGCAGCCCAGTCGGTGGGAGTTTACTAAAGAGGTCTTGACCAATGTTAGCAAAGTAACTATTTATATAATTAGCTGTCTCTGATATAGGGATGGTTTCGCCGGTCAACTCATTCTTTAACTGTATAATTAAGTTTTTGGTTGCCGGGTTGACCAATTTAGCTACCTCTCGCCAAAATTTACCTGGGTCACCAGCTGCACGCTCTAGGGTGGTGATTACAAAATCTCCTTCCGCATTCTCAAGCTGCCTCTGAATGCGATTCTTCATCTTTCTGACTTGCTGTAACAGGACGCGATCATTAGTGAGTCGCTGCTCTCGCAACATATTAGACCTGTCATTAATAAGCTCAACTGTTTCGGGGGTGACCCATGGGTCCGACTGCTTTTTCAAGGTTATAGTTTTTACTGGGCAGTTAACATCTAGATAGGCCGTTATGGCATCGTAGATAAATAGCCACTGACGATCGGGGTCAGTAGTAGAGTGAAACTCAGTCCAATCTAAACATAGGAGATTTTCTAGAAAATCTGATTTGTCATAACCTCTATAGGATCGACCTGTAAAGGTAGTCGGAGTTCTCACTTCCTTGCCCTTTTTCCTGGAGGCAAAAATCGGGTAGTGGTCCGAAATCAGGCAGTTTAACACCCCACTCTTACTAACTATGTCACAATCTGTTAGTATATGGTCAATACATGTACCACCAACGAGATTATTTTCATTTGGGCGTGTAATATCCTCAATGTGTCTTTTTAAACTAGTCTCCCTGCAAAAATCGAATAGACCCTTGGCGGGGCCTGAGTTGCGGTCCCTGGTGTTTGCGTTAATATCTCCTACCACCCACAGCTCATATCTCTCCCGATCTATGTTACCAACAATTACTTCAAGTTTGTCAAAAAAGTCAGCATATTCCTGATTTGGGGGGCGGTATACATTTAAAACTATGAAATTTCGATAGGTAGGTTTTTCAAAAACCAGAGCTTGTACCTCTATATTTGCTTCCATTAACTCCAAAGTGGGTTCAGAATGGCAATAGGGGCTAAAAAAATCACCAACATATGTTAATAAGCCACCACCCGTTTTACCTGGGCGGTCATTCCTATATATACTTTTACCTCCCCAATGAAACAGAGTGTCATCAGTGCCAGCCATAGCCCATGATTCGCAGCAGCACAATATGTCACAGTCCAGGCTTAATTTGACATCCACCAATTTCCTCCTATTTAAACTACGCATATTACAGCTGACAATGGTTATACCTTTCAGGTTGTTTAGGAAGTTCTGATTGTCAATCAGATTAGCCTTGCGCGCTACGGGGTCAGTAATTACCATTGCAGTGAGAGAATATCACGACCCGAGTGGTAGTTACCAGGGCCGAGAAGAGTAGCAGCCGGGGACAATACTCACCCAGCTGACACCCAATTTAGTGGGGGGGGGGTATAATAAAAGGTGCATGAGGGGCGCTCCGCAGACCTCGCATGCATTAAGAGGCGTGGTTCAAGAAATAATAGTATCACTGTAAATGCTATTAATACAGCGGTAATTAGATTAACTAGTAGGCTTATAATATTTTAAAGTTCATCCCAGCGAGTGGGGCCATTAAGCTATATTGTTCATTCATGGAGGTAGTTGTAGGGAGTCGTCGGTCCATGCAGTCACTATTATCAGGCAGTATAAGACAGTATATCTAGTGGATACCGCTTAAAAAGATACCACTCTATTTTCAAGAAGGCTGCTATCGATAGTCTTGTTTTTATTGAACAATATTTAACATACATGGTAAATCATATACTGTTAGAAGGTAAAATAGCAAGCTTAGCCTATGATGTCATCATTGGGTCAAATACACCAGGTGCTGCATCGTTCAAGCCTGGATGCTGTAACTTAACGACTTTTGTGATATATTGATTAGAATAGTGAAATGCACAGCATCACAATATTATATAAGGCAACTGAGTGGCGTTATCTATATAGAAATCTACAAACAGTATCGAGGCCCTTGATGGGGGTCCCCATGTTGCATGTTGATTTCAGGAAATGGCCATCTGGCATGTCTATGTCGCATAATAATACTCATTCCCATGTTGATTTTAAGAACGTCCCCTGTCACTATCTTTTTAAGCCTCATATCGCATGTCCCTAGGCCTCATGTAGCATGTCGATTTTAAGAAATGCCCATGTGGTCATATTGAATTTAGGGGTCTAGAGCCATAGTGTCAAAAGAGACCTGTGTGGGGTCTCTGGGTGTAGCCTTACAGTCCTGTGTAGCATCACTTAGATGTATTTAACCCAATGGTGATGTCAGAGGCTGCAGTAGATAATTCTGCTGTCCTACCTTATAATAGCCCAAGTATGTAAGAATATTGTTTATTGATACAAAGACTATCGATAGAAGCCATCATGAAAATAGAGTGGTGTTTTCTTTTAAGACTACAGGAAACATGAACTTTTTAAGATTACAGGTAATATGTGATGAGGCATCCAGTTACTTTGGTGCGTTTGTCCCCACCTCCATTAGTGAAGTTGTACGTGACAGTGCAATCATTGCGCAATATGGTACAAATGTTGCACTTTATAAAACATCTCCTGGTGACACTACAAATGGCAGTGCTGTTGAAGTGACAACACAAATGTTACCCGCGAGTTGGCAATGTACCTGAGAGATATTTGTAGCAAATTCACAGTTGTCCTGTACCTGAAATATAAAACAACAAAACAAGTAAATACAGTTTTGATATTCCCAAAATTGAATTTCATTTCTCGATGGTTTCAATGAAAAGCTTACTATGCAATTGTAATGTTTGATTGCTAAATGAATATAATAAAGCTATCGTTACTGCACAATGCAGTTTTGTATGTTGCATTTTTACTCCTTTCATACAGCAAGTCCTGGCAATTTGTTCTTATGCCCTGTGCGTTTATCATAATTTAGACAGCATATCAATGCTTCGTCAAACATGTCACCTTAACTTCCTGACCTAGCATACAGGTAGAGTAGTAATCTCAGCAATCCATGAATTAACCTACCTGGCGGAGTAAGACTGCCTCCATCCTTCTCATGGTTGCGCTGTACTCACTATATCTGACAGCAGTCAGTATCAGCATGCCACCAGCTACGCACAGGGAGGCTAGACCAGAGGTAATCCAGAACGAACCATATTTAGCAATCCTGTTAAAAAACATGGAAATAATTCTGGGGTTTTAATTTATGCAAATAATATGTGATATGGAAATCTAGGAATGTATTCAATGGGGCATAAGAGCAGCACAAAATCAGAATGCTTCTTATATGTGAGTTTTGTGTAATACAGTACTAAGGGAGTGTTCATTTATTATTTACAGGGGGGGCGTAAACATTTCCGACCCCTCCTGAGGGGGGGCGTAAAAAATTCTGACCCCTCTTGAGGGGGGGCGTAAAAATTTAAGCCCCTTTTTAGCCAAAAAGCCCGCGCGTTAATATAGTTCAAAGGGGGGGGGGGCGAAAAATTGTCGCCGCCTTCGGCGAGGGGCGGCGCGAAAGGTTCCACGCACTCTCGAGGGGGGGGCGTACAAAAAATGTCTCCCCTCCATGCGAAATCTCACCACCCCCCATGTAATTAAGAAATGAACACTCCCTAACTTAACAATTTTCAGACCCTCTTTTAGGCTTATACGGTTTCTCAAAGTTAGAGGTGTGGCTAATTATACTTAGGTTAGGTTTATACACACTTTTTTACATTCCAGCTTATTGAAATTGGAATACAGACCCATCCAAGTTATGAAGTGACAAAACATAGAATGACGCTGATCCACTGATGATTGCATTCACAAACACTAGAATAGGCAAAGCTATCCTCACTTTTAGTCTCCTCTTATTCATCCGCATCACTTCAACTGTCAGTACCATGATTCCTCTATCTGAATAAATAATAAGATTCATCATAAATTCCATTCATAACAATAGTCTAAGAAGGTTTCCCTTCGTAGTCTCTCCTTGTTCTTCTGCATTGCTTTGACTGTCAGTGCCATAAGATACATCATGAATCTAAGTTGCAAGCCATTGTTTAGGTGTGTTTGAATTAAGTTTACACACTTCATGTATAGGAAAGGGAAAGAGTGAGCAAGGGTAGGTAGCCATAACCATGGTAAGGTGGTTGGGGCTGTATGCTTGACTCATGAGAACTTTATCTAGTCTACCACAGTGCATTCAGTGAAGGGTTCTAACTGGTGTGGACTTGTTCCGGCAACCATTATGTTTACACTGACACCAGTCATCTTGTGAGACCTTGGTTCTACTCTCTTATTGCAGCTTGTTCCAGGAAGCTATGGTGTGTGAGTGTCTAGTCACTACCAAAATCTCACGATAGATTCTGAGCTCAGAACTAACATGGCCGCCCACACAGAGAAACCCAAATTATCATTTTACTTCACTCACCCTCTGACCTGTCAGCAGTCACTATTGGTGTAGATGTGGTGAGGGTGACTTCACAGTTAGGGTGCTCCCTGGCTCCTTACTCTTGTTATGTGCGGGAACTTATATAAAAGACTCGAAAGTTGGTTGTGCAGCCTGTTTCAGTGTCTTTATTGTCACATGTTTGTAGCAGATCTGAGTACGAGTGCCTGTTTTGTTATTAGGGGCTGGTCATTATTATAAATTAGAAATATGTAGTCCCTATCTGAGGGCAGGGGTGATGACGAAACCAATAAAATGTGGACCCGTCATTAGGAAGAACCTAAAATATCATTGCTTTTCAGTGAAAAAGCTGGGTTACCTGTGGTCAATTTTAGCCCAGCTGCTGTTTTCAGAGTCCATAGGGGGAGCGAATAAATCTTGGGAGTACTGACCCTGGCCCAATATTGGCATAAAACGACCACTCCCTAGACCCACACATTCATACTGTGTGTTTTAGATACAGACATTATATATCTGTAGATAGGAGTTGGAAGATTGTTATACATGTAGATATGGCCTGCATGGGAATGTGTGTGGTCCCTGCCCCCATACAGTACACCACACAGAAAAGTAAAGGTGTCAACTGTGTCCCCCATATGAAACTGGTGAAATCTTGAGATCTTGAGTTGACTCTGATAGTACAGAGTCAATTTGAGTTGACACTGATCATAGGGATGTCATTGGTGTTCCAGGTATTGATACTTCGCTATTTTTAATGTATCTGATAACCGAATCGACAATCTCTGGGTATCGATACACCGCCATCTTGAATTATTTTTGAATAAAAAAATTTATCAGAAAATAAAAAAATTAGATTTAAATCTATTATTTTTTAGATATAAAATTTTCAAATATCTACATTGAAGGCATAGCTATATAGAAAGAATCACGGACCATAGTGCATTAGATCAATGCGTGTAACCATCCAATATTCGCACACAGGGAGCTGTTTAACTTGGTGTCACTTATAGAGAAAGGGGATTCCCTCAAACAATGACCCACATATGTTGTATCAGGAGCATGTCTAGTTGTACAGATAGACCTATATTTGGATGTGTCTGGATCACATGACCCACAGAAATCCCAGGGAGGGAAATTGAAACTCACCTCGGTCATATCATTTTGTAGAGTTGGGAGGATACAACGCCCATCCACTTGCCATTAACAATGATGAGTTATTGATTGGTAAAGTTAATACAGTGTCGCTGCCAATAAGAAGATTGGAACAGCTTTCATAGAGCAGGCATTGGTACTTCCTCCCGAGGAAAGTGTGTGAATCGGTGAAATTTAATTTGTGTTTGTGAACTCTAATACATAATTGAGTCTCCTGACAAGGCAGATTTTGTAGGTACCTTATTTTACTTTTTGTGAAAATAATTAATATAAAAACCACATGTTACTAAGTTACATCATTTGCATAGGTGATTCATATTGTCAAGTGCCCCCTACAACCACCCAAACCCTAGGTACTTTACTAGTTAGAATATAGATCTGTTCATAATATTCTGTTGGTTTGGTTTAAAAATATGCTGGCGGAAATTGGCAAAAGGGATTTTCCTGGGACATGCATATAACCCCTGTAATGCCCTGTTTGTTATAGTTTTCATGGACAATCTGATGTTTTCATTTGGAAATAAAAATTATGTCCTGAGTGAGGGCTTATAGAATCTACTTCCGAAACTCTCGTATAAGCCGCACCCCGAGTTTGGGGCGATCCTATAAGCCGCACTGGCCATCTGATTATGGTGGCTTTAATACTGTACTATAGTAACAAAAACTCGCGTATAAGCCGCACCCAGACCATGGGCTGATCCTATAAGCCGCACCAGCGATCTGACCCTCGTACTAGCCGCGGCTTCTACGCGAGAATTTACGGTAGGCGAGGTCCAGCTAAAACACCCCAGTAGAACCAAAGCAATGGTACACAGCGGTGGGGGTAGAGTAGCAGAAAGTGTCAGGTGCATTCCAGCAACATTTTATTTTTAGAAAATCATAGAAAATGATCCATCAACGGGCGACACAGGCGACACAGCCTTTTTTTAAATCGACGGACATGAACACATTGATTAGAAGGTATATGTAATGTATTTCTGCACCCATGTAGACGGACATATCTACTAATATATACTGCTTATATGCAAGAGTCAGAGACTGGTGTATCACAAATAGCCTCACCATCAATGAGGGGGGAAAAAGGATGGATCATGAAAATGGTATTTTCTTTTCAGACTACAGGAAATATAAATCTTTTTAAGATTACAGTAATATGTGAGGCATCTAGTCACTTGGTGAGTTCGTCATTAGTGAGGTCCATTAAAGAGGTTCAAATGTCGCACCTGACAGTGCAATCGTTGCGCATTATGGTACAAATGTTGCCCTGTATAAAATATCTCTTTGTGACGCTACAAATGGCAGTTCTGTTGAAGTGACAATACAAATGTTCCTCCCGAGCCACACATTCATAGTTGGTAGTGTAACTGAGAGATGTTTGTACCGAATTCATAGCATCATGACATATCAAGCAACTCGGTTAGGTAAGGTTGCTCAGTTACAAATGCTGCCATAATCGTCAGTTCCACAGTAGTTGTCCTGTGCATAAAACATAACACAACAACAAGTAAATATGGTTTTGATATTCCCAAAAGTAAATTCTATGCCTTGATGGTTTCAATGAAAAGCTTGCTATGTTACTGTAGTGTCTGATTGCTAAATGAATATAATAAATTGTGACTTCACAATGCAGTTTTGCATGTTGCATTTTTACACCTTTCCTACAGCCTGTCCACTGGCAATTTGTTCTTATACCCTGTGCATTCATCATAATTTAGACAGCATATCAATGCATCGTCAAACATGTCACCTTAACTTTCTGACCTAACTTTAATACAGGTAGAGTAGTAATCTGAGCAATCCATGCATAAACCTACCTGGCTGAGTAAGACTGCCTCCATCCTTCTCATGGTTGCGCTGTACTCACTAGATCTGACTGCAGTCAGTATCAGCATACCAACAGCTACACACAGGGAGGCTAAACCAGAGGTCATCAAGTATGAACCATACTTTGCCATCCTGTAGAAAAAAAACCATAATAAATAATTTCTTTTTTTTTGAGATTATAGTGTTTCTTTATTGCACCTTCTAAAGAAAATGATACATTCAAAAAGGGCATTTGGGCCTTTCAATAAACATGTATGCACATACATCATCAATGTCAGATATGCTACACATTCAACTTCAAACAGGGAATCAGGAGATGACATAGTCCTAACATCAGATCAGGCATCTTAGATTCTATGAATAATTTTAATTAATGTCATATGAGTATCTAGGAATATAGTATATATATATATATATATATATATATATATATATATATATATATATATATATATATATATATATATATACATATAGTAATATGATGAAGAAAAGCGTTTACATTAATCAGTAAGAAACTTGAAACACCACTTTCTACATTCCAGCTTATTGAAATTGGAGTACAGACCCATCCAAGTTTTGAAGTGACAAAACATAGAATGACACTAATCCACTGAGGAGTGTAATCACAAAAATAAAAATAGGCAAATGTATGCGCCTTTGTAGTCTCTCCTTGTTCCTCTGCATTGCTTCAACTGTCAGTGCCATGGTTTCTCAACCTATACAAATAATAAGATAAATCATGAATCCAAGTTGCAAACCATTGCTTAGATGCGTTTGAATTAAGCTTATATTACCCACTTTATGTATAGGAAAAGAGTGAGCAAGGGTATGTAACCATATCCAATTTAGATGGTTGGGTCTGTATGCCGGACTCATAAGGACTTTGTCCACACTGTAAGAATAATCTGTTAGAATTACAGAGAATCAATGTTAAATTTGATGACGTATCACCATAATTGTGATTTACGGTGAGACACTGTAAAACTCATTACTTTTACATTGAACACCCGTAACCCAGTACAGTGAAACAAAGTTTTTTCATTTACGGTGAATCTCATATTAAAAGTTTGCCCACCAGGTGGCAGCTTGGTTCGATAGGGAGACTTTAGTGGAAGCTATCAACTAATACTGTTGTCAGAGTTTCTTTGTAAAAATCCTAGATAACAATTTGCTCATGGATTGTCATTGTATATTGCTATGAGGCATTCAATTGTGCCTTCTCAGACCTAATATTTATACAGGCCTGGAATTAAGATTTCATGAAATATACATCATTGAATCCAGAAACAATTATTATCATCATTGAATAGCAGAGAATCATGGTATAGTAATGATGAATCACCATAAAAGTACAGCAGGAAAGGCCAGTAAAATTCACAGGGGAAAGCAAAATATGGTGATCGTAAAAAAAGACGGGAAAAGTCTGGCATTCATTGATGCTAGTGATTCACCATAATTTTTACGGGATATTTTTTACAGTGTAGACTACCCTAGTAGCAAACACACTGTGGCCCCGCACGGGGCCAGACTGTGTTTGCAAGTCTGGCCCGGAGTGGGCTAACCGACGGGCTCCCGTCGGTTTAGGGCACTGGGCTTTGGTCTGGCCCCGTGCGGGCTTCCCATGTTGGGCGCAGATCGGGTTTTGGTCGGGAAGCCCACTTTGGGCTCAGATCAGTTTTTGGACGGGCTTCCCACTTTGGGCTCAGATTGGTTTTTGGACGGGCTGAAAGTGGGTTCTGATCGGTTTTAGGACGGGTTGAAAGCGGGCTTAGATTGGTTTTTGGACGGGTTGAAAGCGGGCTAAGATCGGATAATTATGGCTTTTTAGAATCTATTCAATCATTCTCCAATGATTTCTTGTATTTGTTGAACCAGATATCCTAGGTCCTGCTAATCAACCCAAGGCATAATCATACTCTTCCTACCCAATAATGGAAGTATCAAGCAGGCCTATTATCATCGGATTTGAGCCACATGCAGCATAGACAAGTGTCTATGGTGCACATTGGCCTTCAAAGCTATAGTTCATACCTACATGGGGCACATGATTCTTGTATTAAGACTGTAATGCCACAGAAATAGTGTTTACACTGGATAGCTGCTTAGAGAACCTCCTTTTTCATCATTCAAATATATATTCTATCTTATTTTTAAACTGTGAGAACATCTATTTATTGTTTCCTATTCTTCATCACTTTAACATTTTATTGTATTATTATATAATGTCAATTTCATCTAGCTTTGTTGGAAAACTCTAGATATTGTATAGTAGTGACATCTGGTGTCAATCATCAGAACTATTAGACCAGTTGCCCTGTCCAAACCCAACCTCAGCCCTCATCGGCCCGGAGTGGGCTAACCGACGGGCGCCCGTTGGTTTAGGGCACTGGGTTTTGGTGTGGCCCCAAGTGGGCTGCCCGAATTGGGCTCAGAACGGGTTTTGGACGGGTTTCCTGTCATCTGGCCAACATGAACCCAAAGCGGGTAGCCCTCTTTGAAACTGATCTGAGCCCAAATCGGGCAGCCCGCTTTGAAACTGATCTGAACCCAAAATGGGCAGCCCGATCGGGGCCACACTTCAGCCCAGCCATCTGCCCAACATGAAACCCAGCTCAGTTTTGCCCGACTTCAAACAGCCAATCCGAGCTAAAACCAAATTGGCCCCGTGCGGGCTTGCTACTAGTTCTATTAGGTCACCTTTCTCTAGGTAGTCTATAATGGGTATTAGTCCAGTGTCCTTCCTTTGTTCTTCTTTCAACAGTGTGGAGTTGATTGAACTGTCTGGGATTTGGTCTAACATCTGGTCTAATTCCATTATATGCTGTGCCAGCCTTTCTTTATCTTTCTCTGCCTGGATTGCTTCAGGAGATTTTGGTGCAGGTCTGGTCTTTGTCTGTTTCTTTGGTTGTTCAACTGCTATGTCTGTGTTGACTGTCTGCTCCTTTGAACTGGCTGCTCCTCTGTTTGTGCTGGTGGAGGCGGCCTTTGTTCTTTTGGGGTGGGGGTCAGATTTGCTTTTGTGAGCCTTCTGTGCAGTACCTGCTCTGTCTGAGTGCTTCTGCAAATTGGCTGTGGGTGTGCTGGGTGTTGAAATGGGGGATTTAGTAGGGAAAGAGGATTTGGTTGACACTTTGTTCTTTTTGGCTTTTAGGCCTAATTGCTGAGGGTGGTCATTAGACCTTGTATCCTCTGCAACCGACCGTTTTGCTTTTGAACGTGTGGTGACAACACAAATGTCTCTGTCCTGTTCTTCCTCCATATCCAGCTGTTCTTCTGCAAATCTGACTACCTTGGTGATTGAAGCAATTTTCTGCAGTTTTTCTTCCAACTGATTTTCTGATGCACTGTGTGGTGGTTCACGGGATGTGGCTTTCACCATCTGTGCAATCCTGTTGGTCTCAACCGGGGTGAAACAGTTTTCTGGATACTCTTCACAGTATTCCCTTTCACAATGACAGAACACATAATGGGTGGTCTCTTTTAAGATACCTCTGATCACTGGTTTTGGTCTGTCAATTGATTTTGGTGGGTCATCTCTGTTGAATGGTATCTTGGTTTGGATTTTAGAGAATTTGGTTCTGGTGGCTGCCCTTTTCCTTCTTGGAGGTGGTGGGGGGTTGGTCATTGGTGGTGCGTCTGGATATTCTCTTCTTGACATCACATCTGGAGGAATGTTGTCATCTCCTTTTACATGTTGTATTGTGAATGCAAATTGTTGGATATCCAGTGCCCATCTGGCCCACCTGTGGGTCAAACCTGTGTTTGTGAGCAGTGGTATTAGAGCTGCATGATCTGTGTACAACTGAAAGTGTCTACTTTCTAAGTAGTGCCTAAAATGTAGTATCCCATATACTACACCTAGTAGCTCTCTTTCTGTTGTGTTGTAGTTTCTTTCATGCTTTGATAGTGTTCTACCTGCGAAGGCTACTGGTCTCAATACTCCTTCACTACTGCGTTGTGATAGAACAGCTCCTAGGCTCACATTTGAAGCATCTGTTGCTAGACTGAATTCTTTGTCATAGTCTGGGTATCTCAATAGTGCATGGGTACAGAGTGCATGTTTCAATGTTTTGAAAGCATTGTCTGCATCCTCATTCCATTTGAAAACCTTTAGGTTTGTTTGTAGGTCGTACAGTGGCCTAGCAATATTGGCATAGTCTTTGATGAACTTTTTGAAGTATTGGCATAGTCCTGTGAATGATCTGACTTGTTTCACGGATTTTGGGGTGGGAAAAGTTTTGACACTTTCCACCTTTTCTGGGGATGGTTGTAAACCATCTGGTGTGACACGCATTCCTAGAAAATCTATCCTATCTGTGAAGTATTCACATTTTGATTTCTTTAGCTTGAGTTTCCCAATTCTCAGGCTTTTGAAGACATCTTCAAGGTCTGAAAAATGTCGTTCTACATCTGGTGATAGGACTAGAATGTCGTCTAGGTATGGTAGGGCACATTTGTATTTCAGTTTGTTGAGAATTAGAGTTACTAGATGGCAAAATCCTGCCGGCGCGGTAGCCAAACCCATCGGCATCTTTTGATAGACATACTTTTTGTCATTTGCTATGAAAGCAGTTTTGTGTTGATCCTCCCTTCTTATGGGAATTTGGAAAAACCCTTGTTGCGCATCTAGTTTACTGAAAACAGTAGGTTTGAGTGACCCTATCATGTCTAGTGTGTCGTCTGCACGTGGCGTTGATAAAGCTTGGTTTATCATATTAGCATTGACGTGGCGTAGGTCTGTGACTAGACGTTGGCCTCCAGATGCTTTCTGTACTAAAAATGATCTGGATGCCCAGGGTCCCTCTGCACATTCTCTGAGGATGCCCTGTCTGACTAGGTCTTCACAGACTTCTCCCATCTTAGCTTGCTTCTCAGGCGTCTGCCTGTATGGTAGGTAGTGACATGGTACTGCATCTGGTTTGATGTGAATTGAATGTGTGTACAGGTGGGTTGTACCTATGTCATTGTCTTTACCTACAAATACATCTTGATACTTGTGGAGTAACTTTTGGAGTCTCTCTTGTCCAATATCTGTTAGTACACATTTGGGTGGCACATTTTCCATTATGTCTGGCATAATGTCATGAGCCTCACTGTGAATTGTGGCCAATTCATCATCAGTGTCATCTCCACGGTTTGTATCTGGATCTGCATATACTGAGGCACAGTCTGACTCTGTGTCACTACAATTCTCTTCAGTGTCTAGCACTTGTAGTGTGGGTTCCTCAGTAGGGATGTCAGTATCTGGTTGATGTAACTCAGAGGGATCTACCTCTGTGAATAGGGCTATTATATCACCCTTCCTCACCTTGTATGGTCGGTGGCTTGTATTGAGCAGTATGATTGCTAAAAAGTTCATCAAAGACTATGCCAATATTGCTAGGCCACTGTACGACCTACAAACAAACCTAAAGGTTTTCAAATGGAATGAAGATGCAGACAATGCTTTCAAAACATTGAAACATGCACTCTGTACCCATGCACTATTGAGATACCCAGACTATGACAAAGAATTCAGTCTAGCAACAGATGCTTCAAATGTGAGCCTAGGAGCTGTTCTATCACAACGCAGTAGTGAAGGAGTACTGAGACCAGTAGCCTTCGCAGGTAGAACACTATCAAAGCATGAAAGAAACTACAACACAACAGAAAGAGAGCTACTAGGTGTAGTATATGGGATACTACATTTTAGGCACTACTTAGAAAGTAGACACTTTCAGTTGTACACAGATCATGCAGCTCTAATACCACTCCTCACAAACACAGGTTTGACCCACAGGTGGGCCAGATGGGCACTGGATATCCAACAATTTGCATTCACAATACAACATGTAAAAGGAGATGACAACATTCCTCCAGATGTGATGTCAAGAAGAGAATATCCAGATGCACCACCAATGACCAACCCCCCACCACCTCCAAGAAGGAAAAGGGCAGCCACCAGAACCAAATTCTCTAAAATCCAAACCAAGATACCATTCAACAGAGATGACCCACCAAAAGCAATTGACAGACCAAAACCAGTGATCAGAGGTATCTTAAAGGAAACCACCCATTATGTGTTCTGTCATTGTGAAAGGGAATACTGTGAAGAGTATCCAGAAAACTGTTTCACCCCGGTTGAGACCAACAGGATTGCACAGATGGTGAAAACCACACCTCGTGAACCACCACACAGTGCATCAGAAAATCAGTTGGAAGAAAAACTGCATAAAATTGCTTCAATCACCAAGGTAGTCAGATTTGCAGAAGAACAGCTGGATATGGAGGAAGAACAGGACAGAGACATTTGTGTTGTCACCACACGTTCAAAAGCAAAACGGTCGGTTGCAGAGGATACAAGGTCTAATGACCACCCTCAGCAATTAGGCCTAAAAGCCAAAAAGAACAAAGTGTCAACCAAATCCTCTTTCCCTACTAAATCCCCCATTTCAACACCCAGCACACCCACAGCCAATTTGCAGAAGCACTCAGACAGAGCAGGTACTGCACAGAAGGCTCACAAAAGCAAATCTGACCCCCATCCCAAAAGAACAAAGGCCGCCTCCACCAGCACAAACAGAGGAGCAGCCAGTTCAAAGGAGCAGACAGTCAACACAGACATAGCAGTTGAACAACCAAAGAAACAGACAAAGACCAGACCTGCACCAAAATCTCCTGAGGCAATCCAGGCAGAGAAAGATAAAGAAAGGCTGGCACAGCATATAATGGAATTAGACCAGATGTTAGACCAAATCCCAGACAGTTCAATCAACTCCACACTGTTGAAAGAAGAACAAAGGAAAGACACTGGACTAATACCCATTATAGACTACCTAGAGAAAGGTGACCTACCTGTAAAAAGCACTGAAGCAACAAGGATTAGGAATAATGCTCAGCATTACCTACTCCTAGACAACATTCTAGTACACATATCCCCTACATCATGGAGAAAAACAGACACAGTACCACTACAAGTTGTAGTCCCAAAAACTTGGGTTGAAAACATACTGCAACACTTCCATGACTCACCAATGGCAGGTCATGTAGGTACTTCAAAAATGATGTCTTCTCTCATACCTAGGGTATATTGGAAATCTATGATGGCTGATGCCAATCAGTATGTGTCAACATGTGACACTTGCCTAAAAGCAAAAAGGGCAGTGCACACCCACAAAACACCAATGACTGTAAGGGACTATATGCCAACCCCCATGAAACACCTGAACTTAGATGCTGTGGGACCACTCCCAGAAACAGCCAGGAAAAACAAACACATACAAGTTTGCATAGATTATTCAACTAGATATGTCATAGCATATGCCACAAAGGATCTCACAGCAGAAACCACACAACATGAGTTCTACAAGAACGTCATATGTCAGCAAGGTGTACCAACTTCAGTTCAAACTGACAATGGCACCTGCTACACAGGCAGCAATTTTAAGAAACTGATGAACACCCAGAAGATAAGACACGACCTGTCAAGTCCATATAGACCACAATCAAATGGATTAGTGGAAAGATTCAATGCCAGTATAGGAACAGCATTAAGGACTTTCTGTTCTCAGAATCAGAAAACATGGGACCTGTATATAGAATCAATTACATTTGCATTGAACAACACAGAGTCCCAGACAACAGGTTACACACCATTCTTCCTACTGCATGGCAGAAACCCTCAAACCATTGTAGAAACTGCCCTAAACATAGAGGAAGAAATCAAAACAGTAGCAGAGCATGTATCTGGAATGATACTGTCTCAAGATGAGTCTAGAAGAAAGGCAATAGACAGAGTCAAAAAGCTACAACAAGGAAGGAAGTCAAGATATGACAAAAAGCTTACACCACAAGCTATACTTCCACTAGATATTGTATATATCAACATTCCCAGAATTCTGCTGACCACAGATTCAAAGAAGCTTCAACCCCTATTCATGGGACCATATGTTGTTGCAGAAAGACCAACCCCAACCAGCGCAAGGTTGAAGAACCTATCAAATAACCTACTAGTCCCCAGACCAGTACATATTGATAGGCTCAAAAAGGTCACAACACTGAGGAAAAATGAGTTTGCACACAGACTCATTCCCCACACCTCAAAGTTTATCCACAGGATAACAAGGGATAAATCCCAAATCACACTCACCAAAGAGTCAGTTGGTCTAAACCAAATAGTACCCAGACCAGCCCACCACAAGGTGAAAAGAAACTCCAGGCAAGGGAGAATATCTAAGTAAATTACTTTTATATATTGACATGATCATATGGAATATCTATACCCACAGACTATGAATAATAGTCAAATAAGTATATACACTCTATATGAAGGAAATTAAATTTCCAACAACTGTCCAAATCAAGAATGATAAGTAGGAATTTTCATATCAGCATAGGATATGAACCCACACAAAGGACAGAAAAGACAATATACACTATATAGGTTACAAAACAATGTGCACACAAAGTAGAATCAAAGGACAGATTACTACAGGGTTGAAGTCTGAAACCCAAAAGGCTACACACAAAAAGCCAAAAGAGACTACCTAAAGGGATTAGCAACCCAAGCTTGAAGAAACCACAATTATCATATTTTTTGCATCAAAAGGCTAGCATCCTTGAAAGAATGCAACAATGGAAATGTTTGAACCTAAATCCTGTAAAGTACATGAAACAGAGCGTGCTATGCCAAGAGACTACTGTCTAGACACACCCTTACCCTTCAAAGGACCCACACACCTGCCAGGGCATTCAAACCCCCACAGATGCAGGTAGTCCACACTAATTACCCCAGACATAATTACCCCAGTCAGACAAGCTAACACTGATGGCAGTTAACAGCCACCAGGGAAACAAAGCCAGGCCCTCAATGGATGAGGGTAGGGTGGGCTACATAAGAGGCCCTGACTCCATAGCCAACTCACCAGTTCTACTCCTGCAGCAGTCAGGTACACACCAGCTGGTCCTAGCCATACCAGTTCTCCTATAGCAGGAGGGACTCTGTCAGAAAGCAGACCACACCCACTCTACAATATCATACCCAGTTACTACAATCTTGGGAAAGGACTCTAGCACAGATCGGACATTAAGCCAACACTAGCTTGATCATGGAAAAAGGTACAGTTCAAACACTACATTGATTATTATATTACTATTGGGACCAACCAGGATTTCTGCTCTCAAAACTATGTACACAGAGGCAGTGCCAAGTGGATACTTCACATAAGCAAAAAGGATAGCTCACAAAATCAGCAAACCAATTTAAACCTAAGTATATTGCAAAAACACTAGTAGAAGTCTTACTAAGACATAGAATATATTTTATATTTCAGGCATGCTAAAGCCAATCCTACTACTAGTGATGATGGCCACTTCTCAAGCCATCACATATGTGCCCACCGTTAGACAGAACGTTGGAGCCATATATGAGCCATTACCTGAACCATTGGTCAATGGGCACGATACCACAACCATGATATTGGCAATACCATACCATATACCTGCTCCACCAGAGACCGAAACCAAAATACTGGACCAGGTTATGGCACTAACATTTCCTACCTTGCATGACGACAGTTCTACCAGTCAGATATTACAGCAGGCAAGGGAACTAGATCTGTTAATAGACATAACAGACAAGGAAATTAACTCTACCTTAGCATCCATCCATTTGTTCCTATCAAATCCAATTAACAGTCAAGGAAGGTACAGAAGAGCACCACTTGGGTTCCTAGCCCCACTCTTCAGAGGAGCAATAGGTCTTGCCACACTAGATGACGTCAAAGAGGTCATGGACCAGATAAAGAACATAGACGGCATTCTAGAAGCTTTTTCCAAGCAAGACAAAGAAGCAGCTATATTAATTGATAAGGTCACCCAACGCCAAGACAAATTTGTCAAGGCGTATGTTAAGGATAAAAGTATGCTAGACCAAACCATGAACACTCTAGGCCAAAATATGAATTTATGGGCTCAAAATATGACCACATCTCTGAACACTTATGCAAATCACGAGCACACACAAAGAAGGAAGATCCAAATTTTAACTGATGCACTCACCATTATTGTAGCAAGAATGAACTATCTGCAAGCATTGCAGCGCACCACATCAGCACTCAGGATGCTATCAGCAGGCATTATGACTGCTGACATAGTACCACCAGCTGAACTAACGGAGCATCTGAATGATCTGGACATGACACTCAGAATACACTCACCAGGATCAAAGGTCGCCATAACTGACCTTGACTACTATTATTCCCAAAGAATGATATCCTACACCTATTCGGAACGGCACATATACATCCACCTGGATATCATTGTAGCATCCACTGTCTCCACCTTCAGAGTATTTCAACTGGTAACTACACCAGTACCAATCAACACCAAGGAGACACCTACAAAGGGAGTAACCCAATTAATTACTGATGTCAAATTTTTGGCTATCTCTGAAGATGGTTCACTATTTATTGAACTAACAAATGCAGATATGCTAACCTGTCCAGGAACTAAGATCAAAATTTGTACCAAAACTAGCCCGAGAATCCATAGACATGTACCTACATGCACAGTAGCAATTTATTTGAACCAAGCTCAGCAAGTCAAGGAAATGTGCCAATTTACTATCTCACCCTTGAAGAGACCTATCTCACACGCTGTAGCCATTTCACAAGATGAATATCTAGTGACCACAAATTCTCCCACCTACACAGTTACGTGTCATGGGAAACCAGCTACTACTCACAAAGCACCATCACACTCAATCATAGGTGTACCATGCCTATGTACAGTGAATATAGATCACTATTCACTACCAAATTCTAGGTTGCCATGCAACACTACAATTTCATTTCACTATGCTTTGGAGACTATAAACCTACCTTTTCTCGCGGCTCTAAATGAAATCAAAGAAATTGGACCAGACTCCAAGGCAAATCTGCCACCTTTTCCAAAGGTCAACCTATCCAGGACACTGGATATGTTAAGAAAATCAAGTAATATTGATGAATCAACATTACTAGACCTAAACCCATTCGCAAAAACCCTGCTAGATGATGCCTCCAGCCTGGCTAAGCCACTGGAAAATAGACTAATAGAGTCCTATCTATACAAATTTGCACGGCATCCAGCAGCATCTATCATACCAATGATACTTTCGGTTATAGCTACAATTTTGGCCACCTATACCCTATTCAAAATGCACAGAGGATCCACACTACTAGCTTATATGCCAACTGCAAAAGCATATAGATTTGTCACAGAGAAGCCTATGGAAAAAGCCTTCGAAACCCTATACAAGAAGGACACCACCACGGCACCAATAGAACAGGGCCCCACCCCTATTCTAACTATCCAGGAGACCCATACTCTTATCATAGCCATACTATTCACACTCACTATTTACTCAGCCTACAGGCTGACCAAATATTTAAAGAGTATGGCAACCAAGCACTGTGGAAAGGGAAAAGTCACCAAGAGGACAAATCCCACAGTAGTACTAAAAGTCTACAAAGGAGACACCAACTTCTCCTTCCCCTTGCGTCCAGTGCCACATGAGTTTGATACAATTATAAAAGCTTCAGCCCCAACATACAGAGATATGATTATAAAAATGTACCCTCTCCCAAGACTAGTATTTGAATGGAATGGACCAGTAGTAATTACTACTAAGAAAGGAGAGACCGCATATTTACTGCCAGAAACTATCAATCTACCATGGCGTGCCAGGTTCAGCATAATACCAGCGCTCAGGGAACCCAATCTAGATTTTGCCATGTTACTACAAAATGACATTTCACCCCAGCCCGTTACCATGGATACCCATGAGTCAAAGCTGGAAAACATCATAATTGACGACCAAAGAGAGAGCACCAATACATTCAAAAATGTACTCACCATACTCACCCAACCACCTACAGCTGTAACTAGTGAGAAAGTACATGGGGAAGAATAACACAATTATACAGGAGTGAGATTGACCAAAACTTTTGTGAAAAGTTGGTTGGCCCTGAAAAGGACCGTTTATATTGACATTTATAGATGCCACCCACTAGTTGTTATAGTCCCCCCATCCCAAGGCCTCCCAGGACTCGGCCAACTCGGCAGCGGCAGGAGATCCAATCCACGTATCTTCACTGAAGAGCCACTCGTTCTCCTCCCTCCACTGGACAAAACGTGCCTCCAAAGTAGACAAAGCATGCTCAGCGCTGTCTGCAGCATCACCTGTCACCGTGTAAGCACATAGGCCGACAGCCAATAGGAAGTCCCAGATGACCCCATCATTTCTGGTGAAAAGCAGTCGCGGGTCATATCCATCCAGATCACGTAGGGCCTGAGCCAACAGCTCCAGAGATGCCGCCCTGCGCATGGAAATCCCGCCAGCACCAAGGAAGTACCAGCCGTGATGACGGCACACCAAAAACATCACCAAAACTGGCAATGTCGTGCCGGACTTTATGCAACCACCGCGTCCTTACTGAGTCATACCGACTCAAAATACTCCTAAAAGGAGTACCAGGAGTCAGCCCCTCCAAGGTGTTTTGATCACCTAACCACAGGTCTAAGGCCTGCATGTCACCCTGCAGCCAAGCCTCAGGGAGATATGCAAGTACCTCAGGTACAGCCTCCAACTCGTCCTCCAAAATTGCCATATGCGCCATACTGTGTTATCTCAAGGGTACTCAAGGAATAAGTGATCCTACTGTGGTCTACACAGCCTTTATAACCCCTCCCCACCCCCAAATGACACTGTTCACCCTCTGAAGTGATCCCCTCACTTCAGGTGACAAGTCCATGAGAAGGCACATGATCTGCTCACCAAAAGGTGTCAACCACCGGTGTCACCGCGGCACACGACGCATCTTGCGCCGCATGACACAATAGCCTCAAGGTGCCACTCAAAAATCTGCTCAAGGTGCAAAATTTTCAAACTCTCACAATCCCAAGGTCAAAGCAAGGTCTCAGTGTGTGTCAGTAGTATCAGGAAATCAATTTTAAGGTATCCCAAAATGAAACAGCCAATTTTTGAAAAATTGAAGTTTTACAAAAACAATTGCGTACTCTTAACCATGTCAAACTTGCTCAAACATGCATTTATATGTATGAAATTGTATTATTACAATCTAAATTGCTAATCAAACATGTTTGTATATAACACTGTATTTGCACTGTATTTTACACTGTATACCTTTGTATTATGTAAGACTATTTACAGAAAAACATGAAGCAAAAAGGGAGATAGTCCACTGACTAACCCTAGGATACTACACAAAAGACTTAAATCTCACAGCAGCGGCCCACTGCAAAGACATTTCTGATCAAAGTGTAGATCCACAAGTTGCAAATTGCCAACACCAAGAATCTTGTAAGATTCAACTATCATTGCAGAAACAAGATACCAAGTCATTTTTATGACATTATGAACACTTACCCTCCACCGGATAAGGACAAAATATCTGCATAAAAAGGACTGTATTTGTACATACAAACTTACAAACTTAAGTAATGCAAAATGTCAGATGACACAATTATGAACACTTATCCGCCACCGGACAAGCACATAACTATGCATAAAATGTACATTACTGATTGCTATATCACGCAAATCCAAAGATAAGCGCTATCTAGAAATAAGAAAACAAACTTCAAGCCGGTTGGCCTACTTTTATATAAAAGTGGCCTTGGTTTTTTTGGTATCAAACAAAAAAGTTTGTAAAAGATTATCATAAGATTTTGCATAATTTGCATTATACTCTGTATATTTGTATTCACATGTGAACATTGATATATCAAAATCCACTCAGTTCCACAAAGCACCTATTTCACCAAAGACAGCCTATTACTTGATAACACATTTTTCATCATGTTTTAGAATTAAGACAAAGATGTACCATACTGTGTATATAACTCAAACCATGATTTGAAAAGTGTCAGATAAAGACACAATGTATTACTACACTGTAGAATATGTGATTAAGAAAGTACCAAATTGGTACAAAGAAGGTTTACATACCTTATAGTTAAGTTACACTGTATATAATGTAGATGACTAGCCAAGCACAAAACCAAAATTCTCCCCAGACCTTTGGTATTTACATACTCTCACATCATCTATATTACAAAAAAAGTGTACTTCACTACAAAAAAAAAAAAAAAAAATCAAAAACAAAAGGTAAATTCTATTTGCCACCAAAAATTGTGGATAAAATTCCAAAATTCACCCCAAATTTTTAGATGGAATGACAACTGACGGAGAGTTGTCCTTTTTCCCGAGGGGGAGGCACCTGTCAGGTATGACCGGCGAGCCCGGCGAGCCCGGCGCTGCGGGCGCCCGCGTGTTCAAGCCGACGGCGGGAGACGCTACTCCCGCCGCCGGCACACGCAGGCGCGCGCCGGCCCGCATAGGCGGCGCTCCAGTCGGCACTCCCGCCGCCGCCAGGCGACGCTCATCCCGCACATTGTTTCCCACAGACCAGCATAAGGGTCACCCCTTTGATGTACACTAACAGGGGTAGACAAACTATGGAGGGGTATTGTGTGACTGTCTCTCTGACTGTTACAACCCTCCAACCACTGTCAACTGACACTAACACTCAAGATGCCATGCTGGTGGCCTGGCCCCCTTAAATAGGGTCAGGTCCCAGCACTGGGCATCTCCATCCTCACTCTACACTTGGACACCACAGAGCAAGGACCTCTCCACTGACTGAGAACAAGGCTATAGGCTATGCCCTACTAGGCCCAACTATCAGACATGGTGTAGGACCCCCTTGGCTCTAGTCCAGTACTAACCTCAGGGTTATTAGGTATATTTACCAAGACCTATATTATTGTGTGGATAGGTGTAACTGAGTGGAACCTACTTGTACTTACTGTACTGTTGCTGTCAACTTGTAATAAATACCAACTATACTACAAGACCTCAAGACTTAGTCAACTTACCTCATACCACATTACAAGGAGTCTCCCAACCAAAGGGGATTCCTTGTCTTTGTCATAGAAGGAATCCCCTTAGTTGGGAGATCCCTTTAATATGATATGAGTTAAGTTGACTAAGTCTTGAGGTCTTGTAGTATAGTTGGTATTTATTACAAGTTGACAGCAACAGTACAGTAAGTACAAGTAGGTTCCACTCAGTTACACCTATCCACACAATAATATAGGTCTTGGTAAATATACCTAATAACCCTGAGGTTAGTACTGGACTAGAGCCAAGGGGGTCCTACACCATGTCTGATAGTTGGGCCTAGTAGGGCATAGCCTATAGCCTTGTTCTCAGTCAGTGGAGAGGTCCTTGCTCTGTGGTGTCCAAGTGTAGAGTGAGGATGGAGATGCCCAGTGCTGGGACCTGACCCTATTTAAGGGGGCCAGGCCACCAGCATGGCATCTTGAGTGTTAGTGTCAGTTGACAGTGGTTGGAGGGTTGTAACAGTCAGAGAGACAGTCACACAATACCCCTCCATAGTTTGTCTACCCCTGTTAGTGTACATCAAAGGGGTGACCCTTATGCTGGTCTGTGGGAAACAATGTGCGGGATGAGCGTCGCCTGGCGGCGGCGGGAGTGCCGACTGGAGCGCCGCCTATGCGGGCCGGCGCGCGCCTGCGTGTGCCGGCGGCGGGAGTAGCGTCTCCCGCCGTCGGCTTGAACACGCGGGCGCCCGCAGCGCCGGGCTCGCCGGGCTCGCCGGTCATACCTGACAGGTGCCTCCCCCTCGGGAAAAAGGACAACTCTCCGTCAGTTGTCATTCCATCTAAAAATTTGGGGTGAATTTTGGAATTTTATCCACAATTTTTGGTGGCAAATAGAATTTACCTTTTGTTTTTGATTTTTTTTTTGTAGTGAAGTACACTTTTTTTTTGTAATATAGATGATGTGAGAGTATGTAAATACCAAAGGTCTGGGGAGAATTTTGGTTTTGTGCTTGGCTAGTCATCTACATTATATACAGTGTAACTTAACTATAAGGTATGTAAACCTTCTTTGTACCAATTTGGTACTTTCTTAATCACATATTATACAGTGTAGTAATACATTGTGTCTTTATCTGACACTTTTCAAATCATTGTTTGAATTATATACACAGCATGGTACATCTTTGTCTTAATTCTAAAACATGATGAAAAATGTGTTATCAAGTAATAGGCTGTCTTTGGTGAAATAGGTGCTTTGTGGAACTGAGTGGATTTTGATATATCAATGTTCACATGTGAATACAAATATACAGAGTATAATGCAAATTATGCAAAATCTTATGATAATCTTTTACAAACTTTTTTGTTTGATACCAAAAAAACCAAGGCCACTTTTATATAAAAGTAGGCCAACCGGCTTGAAGTTTGTTCTCTTATTTCTAGATAGCGCTTATCTATGGATTTGCGTGATATAGCAATCAGTAATGTACATTTTATGCATAGTTATGTGCTTGTCCGGTGGCGGATAAGTGTTCATAATTGTGTCATCTGACATTTTGCATTACTTAAGTTTGTAAGTTTGTATGTACAAATACAGTCTTTTTTTTATGCAGATATTTTGTCCTTATCCGGTGGAGGGTAAGTGTTCATAATGTCATAAAAATGACTCGGTATCTTGTTTCTGCAATGATAGTTGAATCTTACAAGATTCTTGGTGTTGGCAATTTGCAACTTGTGGATCTACACTTTGATCAGAAATGTCTTTGCAGTGGGCCGCTGCTGTGAGATTTAAGTCTTTTGTGTAGTATCCTAGGGTTAGTCAGCGGACTATCTCCCTTTTTGCTTCATGTTTTTCTGTAAATGGTCTTACATAATACAAAGGTATACAGTGTAAAATACAGTGCAAATACAGTGTTATATACAAACATGTTTGATTAGCAATTTAGATTGTAATAATACAATTTCATACATATAAATGCATGTTTGAGCAAGTTTGACATGGTTAAGAGTACGCAATTGTTTTTGTAAAACTTCAATTTTTCAAAAATTGGCTGTTTCATTTTGGGATACCTTAAAATTGATTTCCTGATACTACTGACACACACTGAGACCTTGCTTTGACCTTGGGATTGTGAGAGTTTGAAAATTTGCACTTTGAGCAGATTTTTGAGTGGCACCTTGAGGCTATTGTGTCATGCGGCGCAAGATGCGTCGTGTGCCGCGGTGACACCGGTGGTTGACACCTTTTGGTGAGCAGATCATGTGCCTTCTCATGGAGTTGTCACCTGAAGTGAGGGGATCACTTCAGAGGGTGAACAGTGTCATTTGGGGGTGGGGAGGGGTTATAATGGCTGTGTAGACCACAGTAGTACTAAAAGTCTACAAAGGAGACACCAACTTCTCCTTCCCCTTGCGTCCAGTGCCACATGAGTTTGATACAATTATAAAAGCTTCAGCCCCAACATACAGAGATATGATTATCAAAATGTACCCTCTCCCAAGACTAGTATTTGAATGGAATGGACCAGTAGTAATTACTACAAAGAAAGGAGAGACCGCATATTTACTGCCAGAAACTATCAATCTACCATGGCGTGCCAGGTTCAGCATAATACCAGCGCTCAGGGAACCCAATCTAGATTTTGCCATGTTACTACAAAATGACATTTCACCCCAGCCCGTTACCATGGATACCCATGAGTCAAAGCTGGAAAACATCATTGTCATAGAAGGAATCCCCTTAGTTGGGAGATCCCTTTAATATGATATGAGGTAAGTTGACTAAGTCTTGTGGTCTTGTAGTATAGTTGGTATTTATTACAAGTTGACAGCAACAGTACAGTAGTACAATGTAGGTTCCACTCAGTTACACCTTTCCACACAATAATATAGGTCTTGGTAAATATACCTAATAACCCTGAGGTTAGTACTGGACTAGAGCCAAGGGGGTCCTACACCATGTCTGATAGTTGGGCCTAGTAGGGCATAGCCTATAGCCTTGTTCTCAGTCAGTGGAGAGGTCCTTGCTCTGTGGTGTCCAAGTGTAGAGTGAGGATGGAGATGCCCAGTGCTGGGACCTGACCCTATTTAAGGGGGCCAGGCCACCAGCATGGCATCTTGAGTGTTAGTGTCAGTTGACAGTGGTTGGAGGGTTGTAACAGTCAGAGAGACAGTCACACAATACCCCTCCATAGTTTGTCTACCCCTGTTAGTGTACATCAAAGGGGTGACCCTTATGCTGGTCTGTGGGAAACAATGTGCGGGATGAGCGTCGCCTGGCGGCGGCGGGAGTGCCGACTGGAGCGCCGCCTATGCGGGCCGGCGCGCGCCTGCGTGTGCCGGCGGCGGGAGTAGCGTCTCCCGCCGTCGGCTTGAACACGCGGGCGCCCGCAGCGCCGGGCTCGCCGGGCTCGCCGGTCATACCTGACAGGTGCCTCCCCCTCGGGAAAAAGGACAACTCTCCGTCAGTTGTCATTCCATCTAAAAATTTGGGGTGAATTTTGGAATTTTATCCACAATTTTTGGTGGCAAATAGAATTTACCTTTTGTTTTTGATTTTTTTTTTTTTTTTTTTGTAGTGAAGTACACTTTTTTTTTGTAATATAGATGATGTGAGAGTATGTAAATACCAAAGGTCTGGGGAGAATTTTGGTTTTGTGCTTGGCTAGTCATCTACATTATATACAGTGTAACTTAACTATAAGGTATGTAAACCTTCTTTGTACCAATTTGGTGCTTTCTTAATCACATATTATACAGTGTAGTAATACATTGTGTCTTTATCTGACACTTTTCAAATCATTGTTTGAATTATATACACAGCATGGTACATCTTTGTCTTAATTTCTAAAACATGATGAAAAATGTGTTATCAAGTAATAGGCTGTCTTTGGTGAAATAGGTGCTTTGTGGAACTGAGTGGATTTTGATATATCAATGTTCACATGTGAATACAAATATACAGAGTATAATGCAAATTATGCAAAATCTTATGATAATCTTTTACAAACTTTTTTGTTTGATACCAAAAAAACCAAGGCCACTTTTATATAAAAGTAGGCCAGCCGGCTTGAAGTTTGTTTTCTTATTTCTAGATAGCGCTTATCTATGGATTTGCGTGATATAGCAATCAGTAATGTACATTTTATGCATAGTTATGTGCTTGTCCGGTGGCGGATAAGTGTTCATAATTGTGTCATCTGACATTTTGCATTACTTAAGTTTGTAAGTTTGTATGTACAAATACAGTCCTTTTTATGCAGATATTTTGTCCTTATCCGGTGGAGGGTAAGTGTTCATAATGTCATAAAAATGACTTGGTATCTTGTTTCTGCAATGATAGTTGAATCTTACAAGATTCTTGGTGTTGGCAATTTGCAACTTGTGGATCTACACTTTGATCAGAAATGTCTTTGCAGTGGGCCGCTGCTGTGAGATTTAAGTCTTTTGTGTAGTATCCTAGGGTTAGTCAGCGGACTATCTCCCTTTTTGCTTCATGTTTTTCTGTAAATAGTCTTACATAATACAAAGGTATACAGTGTAAAATACAGTGCAAATACAGTGTTATATACAAACATGTTTGATTAGCAATTTAGATTGTAATAATACAATTTCATACATATAAATGCATGTTTGAGCAAGTTTGACATGGTTAAGAGTACGCAATTGTTTTTGTAAAACTTCAATTTTTCAAAAATTGGCTGTTTCATTTTGGGATACCTTAAAATTGATTCCCTGATACTACTGACACACACTGAGACCTTGCTTTGACCTTGGGATTGTGAGAGTTTGAAAATTTTGCACCTTGAGCAGATTTTTGAGTGGCACCTTGAGGCTATTGTGTCATGCGGCGCAAGATGCGTCGTGTGCCGCGGTGACACCGGTGGTTGACACCTTTTGGTGAGCAGATCATGTGCCTTCTCATGGACTTGTCACCTGAAGTGAGGGGATCACTTCAGAGGGTGAACAGTGTCATTTGGGGGTGGGGAGGGGTTATAAAGGCTGTGTAGACCACAGTAGGATCGCTTATTCCTTGAGTACCCGTGAGATAACACAGTATGGCGCATATGGCAATTTTGGAGGACGAGTT
The DNA here is from genome assembly GCA_947462335.1 of Harmothoe impar. NCBI lineage: Eukaryota > Metazoa > Annelida > Polychaeta > Phyllodocida > Polynoidae > Harmothoe > Harmothoe impar. The sequence goes on from OX381706.1 coordinate 9,276,457, forward strand.
GGAGGCTGTACCTGAGGTACTTGCATATCTCCCTGAGGCCTGGCTGCAGGGTGACATGCAGGCCTTAGACCTGTGGTTAGGTGATCAAAACACCTTGGAGGGGCTGACTCCTGGTACTCCTTTTAGGAGTATTTTGAGTCGGTATGACTCAGTAAGGACGCGGTGGTTGCATAAAGTCCGGCACGACATTGCCAGTTTTGGTGATGTTTTGGTGTGCCGTCATCACGGCTGGTACTTCCTTGGTGCTGGCGGGATTTCCATGCGCAGGGCGGCATCTCAGGAGCTGTTGGCTCAGGCCCTACGTGATCTGGATGGATATGACCCGCGACTGCTTTTCACCAGAAATGATGGGGTCATCTGGGACTTCCTATTGGCTGTCGGCCTATGTGCTTACACGGTGACAGGTGATGCTGCAGACAGCGCTGAGCATGCTTTGTCTACTTTGGAGGCACGTTTTGTCCAGTGGAGGGAGGAGAACGAGTGGCTCTTCAGTGAAGATACGTGGATTGGATCTCCTGCCGCTGCCGAGTTGGCCGAGTCCTGGGAGGCTTTGGGATGGGGGGACTATAACAACTAGTGGGTGGCATCTATAAATGTCAATATAAACGGTCCTTTTCAGGGCCAACCAACTTTTCACAAAAGTTTTGGTCAATCTCACTCCTGTATAATTGTGTTATTCTTCCCCATGTACTTTCTCACTAGTTACAGCTGTAGGTGGTTGGGTGAGTATGGTGAGTACATTTTTGAATGTATTGGTGCTCTCTCTTTGGTCGTCAATTATGATGTTTTCCAGCTTTGACTCATGGGTATCCATGGTAACGGGCTGGGGTGAAATGTCATTTTGTAGTAACATGGCAAAATCTTGATTGGGTTCCCTGAGCGCTGGTATTATGCTGAACCTGGCACGCCATGGTAGATTGATAGTTTCTGGCAGTAAATATGCGGTCTCTCCTTTCTTTGTAGTAATTACTACTGGTCCATTCCATTCAAATACTAGTCTTGGGAGAGGGTACATTTTTATAATCATATCTCTGTATGTTGGGGCTGAAGCTTTTATAATTGTATCAAACTCATGTGGCACTGGACGCAAGGGGAAGGAGAAGTTGGTGTCTCCTTTGTAGACTTTTAGTACTACTGTGGGATTTGTCCTCTTAGTGACTTTTCCCTTTCCACAGTGCTTGGTTGCCATACTCTTTAGATATTTGGTCAGCCTGTAGGCTGAGTAAATGGTGAGTGTGAATAGTATGGCTATGATAAGGGTATGGGTCTCATGGATAGTTAGAATAGGGGTGGGGCCCTGTTCTATTTGTGCCGTGGTGGTGTCCTTCTTGTATAGGGTTTCGAAGGCTTTCTCCATAGGCTTCTCTGTGACAAATCTATATGCTTTTGCAGTTGGCATATAAGCTAGTAGTGTGGATCCTCTGTGCATTTTGAATAGGGTGTAGGTGGCCAAAATTGTAGCTATAACCGAAAGTATCATTGGTATGATAGATGCTGCTGGATGCCGTGCGAATTTGTATAGATAGGACTCTATTAGTCTATTTTCCAGTGGCTTAGCCAGGCTGGAGGCATCATCTAGCAGGGTTTTTGCGAATGGGTTTAGGTCTAGTAATGTTGATTCATCAATATTACTTGATTTTCTTAACATATCCAGTGTCCTGGATAGGTTGACCTTTGGAAAAGGTGGCAGATTTGCCTTGGAGTCTGGTCCAATTTCTTTGATTTCATTTAGAGCCGCGAGAAAAGGTAGGTTTATAGTCTCCAAAGCATAGTGAAATGAAATTGTAGTGTTGCATGGCAACCTAGAATTTGGTAGTGAATAGTGATCTATATTCACTGTACATAGGCATGGTACACCTATGATTGAGTGTGATGGTGCTTTGTGAGTAGTAGCTGGTTTCCCATGACACGTAACTGTGTAGGTGGGAGAATTTGTGGTCACTAGATATTCATCTTGTGAAATGGCTACAGCGTGTGAGATAGGTCTCTTCAAGGGTGAGATAGTAAATTGGCACATTTCCTTGACTTGCTGAGCTTGGTTCAAATAAATTGCTACTGTGCATGTAGGTACATGTCTATGGATTCTCGGGCTAGTTTTGGTACAAATTTTGATCTTAGTTCCTGGACAGGTTAGCATATCTGCATTTGTTAGTTCAATAAATAGTGAACCATCTTCAGAGATAGCCAAAAATTTGACATCAGTAATTAATTGGGTTACTCCCTTTGTAGGTGTCTCCTTGGTGTTGATTGGTACTGGTGTAGTTACCAGTTGAAATACTCTGAAGGTGGAGACAGTGGATGCTACAATGATATCCAGGTGGATGTATATGTGCCGTTCCGAATAGGTGTAGGATATCATTCTTTGGGAATAATAGTAGTCAAGGTCAGTTATGGCGACCTTTGATCCTGGTGAGTGTATTCTGAGTGTCATGTCCAGATCATTCAGATGCTCCGTTAGTTCAGCTGGTGGTACTATGTCAGCAGTCATAATGCCTGCTGATAGCATCCTGAGTGCTGATGTGGTGCGCTGCAATGCTTGCAGATAGTTCATTCTTGCTACAATAATGGTGAGTGCATCAGTTAAAATTTGGATCTTCCTTCTTTGTGTGTGCTCGTGATTTGCATAAGTGTTCAGAGATGTGGTCATATTTTGAGCCCATAAATTCATATTTTGGCCTAGAGTGTTCATGGTTTGGTCTAGCATACTTTTATCCTTAACATACGCCTTGACAAATTTGTCTTGGCGTTGGGTGACCTTATCAATTAATATAGCTGCTTCTTTGTCTTGCTTGGAAAAAGCTTCTAGAATGCCGTCTATGTTCTTTATCTGGTCCATGACCTCTTTGACGTCATCTAGTGTGGCAAGACCTATTGCTCCTCTGAAGAGTGGGGCTAGGAACCCAAGTGGTGCTCTTCTGTACCTTCCTTGACTGTTAATTGGATTTGATAGGAACAAATGGATGGATGCTAAGGTAGAGTTAATTTCCTTGTCTGTTATGTCTATTAACAGATCTAGTTCCCTTGCCTGCTGTAATATCTGACTGGTAGAACTGTCGTCATGCAAGGTAGGAAATGTTAGTGCCATAACCTGGTCCAGTATTTTGGTTTCGGTCTCTGGTGGAGCAGGTATATGGTATGGTATTGCCAATATCATGGTTGTGGTATCGTGCCCATTGACCAATGGTTCAGGTAATGGCTCATATATGGCTCCAACGTTCTGTCTAACGGTGGGCACATATGTGATGGCTTGAGAAGTGGCCATCATCACTAGTAGTAGGATTGGCTTTAGCATGCCTGAAATATAAAATATATTCTATGTCTTAGTAAGACTTCTACTAGTGTTTTTTGCAATATACTTAGGTTTAAATTGGTTTGCTGATTTTGTGAGCTATCCTTTTTGCTTATGTGAAGTATCCACTTGGCGCTGCCTCTGTGTACATAGTTTTGAGAGCAGAAATCCTGGTTGGTCCCAATAGTAATATAATAATCAATGTAGTGTTTGAACTGTACCTTTTTCCATGATCAAGCTAGTGTTGGCTTAATGTCCAATCTGTGCTAGAGTCCTTTCCCAAGATTGTAGTAACTGGGTATGATATTGTAGAGTGGGTGTGGTCTGCTTTCTGACAGAGTCCCTCCTGCTATAGGAGAACTGGTATGGCTAGGACCAGCTGGTGTGTACCTGACTGCTGCAGGAGTAGAACTGGTGAGTTGGCTATGGAGTCAGGGCCTCTTATGTAGCCCACCCTACCCTCATCCATTGAGGGCCTGGCTTTGTTTCCCTGGTGGCTGTTAACTGCCATCAGTGTTAGCTTGTCTGACTGGGGTAATTATGTCTGGGGTAATTAGTGTGGACTACCTGCATCTGTGGGGGTTTGAATGCCCTGGCAGGTGTGTGGGTCCTTTGAAGGGTAAGGGTGTGTCTAGACAGTAGTCTCTTGGCATAGCACGCTCTGTTTCATGTACTTTACAGGATTTAGGTTCAAACATTTCCATTGTTGCATTCTTTCAAGGATGCTAGCCTTTGATGCAAAAGTATGATAATTGTGGTTTCTTCAAGCTTGGGTTGCTAATCCCTTTAGGTAGTCTCTTTTGGCTTTTTGTGTGTAGCCTTTTGGGTTTCAGACTTCAACCCTGTAGTAATCTGTCCTTTGATTCTACTTTGTGTGCACATTGTTTTGTAACCTATATAGTGTATATTGTCTTTTCTGTCCTTTGTGTGGGTTCATATCCTATGCTGATATGAAAATTCCTACTTATCATTCTTGATTTGGACAGTTGTTGGAAATTTAATTTCCTTCATATAGAGTGTATATACTTATTTGACTATTATTCATAGTCTGTGGGTATAGATATTCCATATGATCATGTCAATATATAAAAGTAATTTACTTAGATATTCTCCCTTGCCTGGAGTTTCTTTTCACCTTGTGGTGGGCTGGTCTGGGTACTATTTGGTTTAGACCAACTGACTCTTTGGTGAGTGTGATTTGGGATTTATCCCTTGTTATCCTGTGGATAAACTTTGAGGTGTGGGGAATGAGTCTGTGTGCAAACTCATTTTTCCTCAGTGTGGTGACCTTTTTGAGCCTATCAATATGTACTGGTCTGGGGACTAGTAGGTTATTTGATAGGTTCTTCAACCTTGCGCTGGTTGGGGTTGGTCTTTCTGCAACAACATATGGTCCCATGAATAGGGGTTGAAGCTTCTTTGAATCTGTTGTCAACAGAATTCTGGGAATGTTGATATATACAATATCTAGTGGAAGTATAGCTTGTGGTGTAAGCTTTTTGTCATATCTTGACTTCCTTCCTTGTTGTAGCTTTTTGACTCTGTCTATTGCCTTTCTTCTAGACTCATCTTGAGACAGTATCATTCCAGATACATGCTCTGCTACTGTTTTGATTTCTTCCTCTATGTTTAGGGCAGTTTCTACAATGGTTTGAGGGTTTCTGCCATGAAGTAGGAAGAATGGTGTGTAACCTGTTGTCTGGGACTCTGTGTTGTTCAATGCAAATGTAATTGATTCTATGTACAGGTCCCATGTTTTCTGATTCTGAGAACAGAAAGTCCTTAATGCTGTTCCTATACTGGCATTGAATCTTTCCACTAATCCATTTGATTGTGGTCTGTATGGACTTGACAGGTCGTGTCTTATCTTCTGGGTGTTCATCAGTTTCTTAAAATTGCTGCCTGTGTAGCAGGTGCCATTGTCAGTTTGAACTGAAGTTGGTACACCTTGCTGACATATGACGTTCTTGTAGAACTCATGTTGTGTGGTTTCTGCTGTGAGATCCTTTGTGGCATATGCTATGACATATCTAGTTGAATAATCTATGCAAACTTGTATGTGTTTGTTTTTCCTGGCTGTTTCTGGGAGTGGTCCCACAGCATCTAAGTTCAGGTGCTTCATGGGGGTTGGCATATAGTCCCTTACAGTCATTGGTGTTTTGTGGGTGTGCACTGCCCTTTTTGCTTTTAGGCAAGTGTCACATGTTGACACATACTGATTGACATCGGCCATCATAGATTTCCAATATACCCTAGGTATGAGAGAAGACATCATTTTTGAAGTACCTACATGACCTGCCATTGGTGAGTCATGGAAGTGTTGCAGTATGTTTTCAACCCAAGTTTTTGGGACTACAACTTGTAGTGGTACTGTGTCTGTTTTTCTCCATGATGTAGGGGATATGTGTACTAGAATGTTGTCTAGGAGTAGGTATTGCTGAGCATTATTCCTAATCCTTGTTGCTTCAGTGCTTTTTACAGGTAGGTCACCTTTCTCTAGGTAGTCTATAATGGGTATTAGTCCAGTGTCTTTCCTTTGTTCTTCTTTCAACAGTGTGGAGTTGATTGAACTGTCTGGGATTTGGTCTAACATCTGGTCTAATTCCATTATATGCTGTGCCAGCCTTTCTTTGTCTTTCTCTGCCTGGATTGTTTCAGGAGATTTTGGTGCAGGTCTGGTCTTTGTCTGTTTCTTTGGTTGTTCAACTGCTATGTCTGTGTTGACTGTCTGTTCCTTTGAACTGGCTGCTCCTCTGTTTGTGCTGGTGGAGGCGGCCTTTGTTCTTTTGGGATGGGGGTCAGGTTTGCTTTTGTGAGCCTTCTGTGCAGTACCTGCTCTGTCTGAGTGCTTCTGCAAATTGGCTGTGGGTGTGCTGGGTGTTGAAATGGGGGATTTAGTAGGGAAAGAGGATTTGGTTGACACTTTGTTCTTTTTGGCTTTTAGGCCTAATTGCTGAGGGTGGTCATTAGACCTTGTATCCTCTGCAACCGACCGTTTTGCTTTTGAACGTGTGGTGACAACACAAATGTCTCTGTCCTGTTCTTCCTCCATATCCAGCTGTTCTTTTGCAAATCTGACTACCTTGGTGATTGAAGCAATTTTATGCAGTTTTTCTTCCAACTGATTTTCTGATGCACTGTGTGGTGGTTCACGAGGTGTGGTTTTCACCATCTGTGCAATCCTGTTGGTCTCAACCGGGGTGAAACAGTTTTCTGGATACTCTTCACAGTATTCCCTTTCGCAATGACAGAACACATAATGGGTGGTCTCTTTTAAGATACCTCTGATCACTGGTTTTGGTCTGTCAATTGATTTTGGTGGGTCATCTCTGTTGAATGGTATCTTGGTTTGGATTTTAGAGAATTTGGTTCTGGTGGCTGCCCTTTTCCTTCTTGGAGGTGGTGGGGGGTTGGTCATTGGTGGTGCATCTGGATATTCTCTTCTTGACATCACATCTGGAGGAATGTTGTCATCTCCTTTTACGTGTTGTATTGTGAATGCAAATTGTTGGATATCCAGTGCCCATCTGGCCCACCTGTGGGTCAAACCTGTGTTTGTGAGGAGTGGTATTAGAGCTGCATGATCTGTGTACAACTGAAAGTGTCTACTTTCTAAGTAGTGCCTAAAATGTAGTATCCCATATACTACACCTAGTAGCTCTCTTTCTGTTGTGTTGTAGTTTCTTTCATGCTTTGATAGTGTTCTACCTGCGAAGGCTACTGGTCTCAGTACTCCTTCACTACTGCGTTGTGATAGAACAGCTCCTAAGCTCACATTTGAAGCATCTGTTGCTAGACTGAATTCTTTGTCATAGTCTGGGTATCTCAATAGTGCATGGGTACAGAGTGCATGTTTCAATGTTTTGAAAGCATTGTCTGCATCCTCATTCCATTTGAAAACCTTTAGGTTTGTTTGTAGGTCGTACAGTGGCCTAGCAATATTGGCATAGTCTTTGATGAACTTTTTGAAGTATTGGCATAGTCCTGTGAATGATCTGACTTGTTTCACGGATTTTGGGGTGGGAAAAGTTTTGACACTTTCCACCTTTTCTGGGGATGGTTGTAAACCATCTGGTGTGACACGCATTCCTAGAAAATCTATCCTATCTGTGAAGTATTCACATTTTGATTTCTTTAGCTTGAGTTTCCCAATTCTCAGGCTTTTGAAGACATCTTCAAGGTCTGAAAAATGTCGTTCTACATCTGGTGATAGGACTAGAATGTCGTCTAGGTATGGTAGGGCACATTTGTATTTCAGTTTGTTGAGAATTAGAGTTACTAGATGGCAAAATCCTGCCGGCGCGGTAGCCAAACCCATCGGCATCTTTTGATAGACATACTTTTTGTCATTTGCTATGAAAGCAGTTTTGTGTTGATCCTCCCTTCTTATGGGAATTTGGAAAAACCCTTGTTGCGCATCTAGTTTACTGAAAACAGTAGGTTTGAGTGACCCTATCATGTCTAGTGTGTCGTCTGCACGTGGCGTTGATAAAGCTTGGTTTATCATATTAGCATTGACGTGGCGTAGGTCTGTGACTAGACGTTGGCCTCCAGATGCTTTCTGTACTAAAAATGATCTGGATGCCCAGGGTCCCTCTGCACATTCTCTGAGGATGCCCTGTCTGACTAGGTCTTCACAGACTTCTCCCATCTTAGCTTGCTTCTCAGGCGTCTGCCTGTATGGTAGGTAGTGACATGGTACTGCATCTGGTTTGATGTGAATTGAATGTGTATATAGGTGGGTTGTACCTATGTCATTGTCTTTACCTACAAATACATCTTGATACTTGTGGAGTAACTTTTGGAGTCTCTCTTGTCCAATATCTGTTAGTACACATTTGGGTGGCACATTTTCCATTATGTCTGGCATAATGTCATGAGCCTCACTGTGAATTGTGGCCAATTCATCATCAGTGTCATCTCCACGGTTTGTATCTGGATCTGCATATACTGAGGCACAGTCTGACTCTGTGTCACTACAATTCTCTTCAGTGTCTAGCACTTGTAGTGTGGGTTCCTCAGTAGGGATGTCAGTATCTGGTTGATGTAACTCAGAGGGATCTACCTCTGTGAATAGGGCTATTATATCACCCTTCCTCACCTTGTATGGTCGGTGGCTTGTATTGAGCAGTATGATTGGGTGCCTGTTCATTTCTGAGGGTGTTACTACTCCCTTTTGAACTAGGTATGGAACTCTGTTGTTCCTCTGCAAATTGTCTAATGTGCCTACACATCCTTCTAAACATTTGAGGGATGTGACTTGTCCTAGAACTGCTAGTTCTGTGAAAGGAAGGATTGTAGCCTCCCTAACAGCTCGGACTGGCTTGACTTGTAGCTCTGGGTCTACATTGAATTCGATCTGTGATCGTGTTGCTTTTAAGAAATCTGTGCCTAGGACAACTGGCTTTGTGAGATTTGGAATAATTGAGAATGGGAATTCGAATCTGGTACCATGAATTTTGAATTTCAATACTGCTGCTTGTCTTACATGGCATATGGATCCGTCTGCTAAGTGTACATTGAACTTTCTCTTTTTGATTTCTACATCTCGAGATTTCTGAATTTCCCTAAGAAAAGTATCCCTGACACAGGTGATAGTGGCACCGGTGTCAACTAAACAAGGTATTTCAGTGTGTTCATAGAATCTTGCATTTAAACAGCCATTTTTAAGAAGTTCAACAGAAATTTTGGTACTCTCACCCATTTCCTTTTGCGATGCATCTTGTTGAGGTGTGATGTGAATCACTGATGGTCGGCTTGATTTCCCAGTGTGCATCTGGGGGATTGTCTCTGCTATACTAGCCGTTGTCTTTGGTTGTCCTAGGGATTGTTGATCTTGGATCTTGATGGGGGGTTGGAGAGGCTCACAACGCACTGGCCCAGCGGCGCTGTGGGTCTCTAGTTTCCCGAGTTTGAAGATCCTAGTAGCTGCTTGATCTGTTGAAGCACGTCAGGCTGGATAGCTTGAGGTGGCTGTTGGGGCTGCTGTTGGGGGTTGTAGCCTTGTGTGTTGGATCTGTAGCCATTGTAGCTGTCTCGACCTCTGCTGTTGTCACGACTGCGGTTGTAGTCATGCTGTCTGTCACGACTATTGCTGTAGTCACGACGGTTTTGATCCCGACCTCTGTTGTAGTCACGATCTCTGCTCTGGTCACGACGGTGGTAATCACGGTCTCTGCTGTTATCACGGCGATTGTAGTCGCGATTTCTGCTACTATCACGGTGTCTGCTGTTGTCACGACTTCTGCTGTTATCTCTACGGCTGGTGTCCTGACTGTTGCTTTGGTGATCTCGGCTGTTATTTTGGCTGTATCCACCTCTGCCTCGTTGTCCTCCTCTGTTGCTATTTCTGAAGTTTGGGTCAAAGTTTTTGCCTCGGTAGCCTCCTCTGTTATTTCCAGAGTTCCTTTGTTGGCTGTTGTTGGGTTTACCTTGATCCTTCAGTGCCCTTTGTTCTTGCCTCCTCACATGTTCATTTGACATGAGGTTTAGGCTTTGGTCTTCATCCTCTGATGAGTGATCCATTTGAACTGTCTTTGGGTCTGATTTGGCTTTCTTTGAGGGGTTTCCATTTTTCTGTGACTTTGTTTGCTTCACAATCATAGAGTTTACATGTGTCACAGACTTCAGTTGTGCCTGCATGGATTCTATTGTTTCCTGTAGCTCTGAGCCTAATTCTGCTTTTATCTCATCTTTAATGTTACCAGTGGAGACTGTTTGTTGGTTCTCATACTCCTCTGCAACTTCAAGTATTTTATCCCATGTAGTTGCTTCCCTGTGGATGACTACTGCACTGATGTCGTCCCTTAGACCATGTAGCAGGGCTTCCCTTGTTCTCTCCTCGGACTTGTTGTGAGCTGTGGCCATCTTTTGTAAGGCCATGGCATAGTCTGATACAGATTCTTTTGGATTTTGCTTCCTCAATGCCTTAGCATCAAATCTGTCGTCCTCCTTCTTGAAGTATTTCAGGAAAGCTGCCTTCATTTCTTCATAGTCTGCTGTTGGATGGGCTGTCCTATAGGCTTTGTACCAAATTTTTGCCTTACCATCTAGGTAGTTTGAGAAATACTTGATTCTGTTACTGGGATGGTACCCATATCTGGAATCAAAGTATTGTTCATAGTCTGTGCAGTGCCTCCTGGCGGATTGTGTGAGAGAGGACTGTGAAAATTTTTCTGGCTGTAGAATATCACAGTATTTTTCCTCTTTGTCCCGTTTCAGCTGGTCCCTTAACCCACTGAAAGATGCCTCCCTTGCAACTCTTTCCTCTTTCAAGGCATCTAGGAGTGCTGAGGAGGTGTCAGTGTTAGTCAGGTTCACTCCTTGGGTATTGGGTGCACCTGACTTGAGTGAGGCTAGGGCCTCAGCTAGCTGGTTTTTCATTGTCACTTGTAGATGAGCTTGCATATCAAGTAGTGCTTGAGCGGCTTCAGCTTTTTGGGTCTCCATAGAGTTCTTCAGTGCCTGGTTGGCTTGTCTGAGTAATATTAATTCCTTCTCTTGTTCCTCTTTGGCCTTCCTTAAGGCTCGGCTGGTGCTTTCCTCATGTGTGGTGTGTAGGGCTGTTAGTTCAGGCCTAAGTGTCTTATCCACATGAGTTTCTACATTCTGGGCTATGAGTAGAAGTGCCTCAGCCTCCTCTTTGGCTGCCTGGCCTGGGGGTACTGTCTCATCGTCACTCATACCTGATCCTGGGGTATGCTGACCGTTTGAGAACAAGTCACTCTGTGTGTCCTGGATACTGTCCAGGGCAGCTAGGGTGTCCAGGTGAAGCTTGCCTTGGAAGTCACTCTCTTGAGTGGTGTGGTGTGGTGAAGCTGAGGGTGTTGGAGTGGAGCTCCTGGATGACTCCTTGGAGCTGGGTCTCCTCCTCCTGCTGGGTAGAGATCCAGGGGTAGCTGGTCCTTTGCTGCGGAGGTGAGTCTTGGTAGTCTGTGCTGCCAGCTTGTGGGATCTTGTTAGGACTTCTCCACCACTTTGTCATAGAAGGAATCCCCTTAGTTGGGAGATCCCTTTAATATGATATGAGGTAAGTTGACTAAGTCTTGTGGTCTTGTAGTATAGTTGGTATTTATTACAAGTTGACAGCAACAGTACAGTAGTACAATGTAGGTTCCACTCAGTTACACCTATCCACACAATAATATAGGTCTTGGTAAATATACCTAATAACCCTGAGGTTAGTACTGGACTAGAGCCAAGGGGGTCCTACACCATGTCTGATAGTTGGGCCTAGTAGGGCATAGCCTATAGCCTTGTTCTCAGTCAGTGGAGAGGTCCTTGCTCTGTGGTGTCCAAGTGTAGAGTGAGGATGGAGATGCCCAGTGCTGGGACCTGACCCTATTTAAGGGGGCCAGGCTACCAGCATGGCATCTTGAGTGTTAGTGTCAGTTGACAGTGGTTGGAGGGCTGTAACAGTCAGAGAGACAGTCACACAATACCCCTCCATAGTTTGTCTACCCCTGTTAGTGTACATCAAAGGGGTGACCCTTATGCTGGTCTGTGGGAAACAATGTGCGGGATGAGCGTCGCCTGGCGGCGGCGGGAGTGCCGACTGGAGCGCCGCCTATGCGGGCCGGCGCGCGCCTGCGTGTGCCGGCGGCGGGAGTAGCGTCTCCCGCCGTCGGCTTGAACACGCGGGCGCCCGCAGCGCCGGGCTCGCCGGGCTCGCCGGTCATACCTGACAGGTGCCTCCCCCTCGGGAAAAGGGACAACTCTCCGTCAGTTGTCATTCCATCTAAAAATTTGGGGTGAATTTTGGAATTTTGTCCACAATTTTTGGTGGCAAATAGAATTTACCTTCTGTTTTTTTTTGTTTTTTTTTTTTTTTTTTTTTGTAGTGAAGTACACTTTTTTTTGTAATATAGATGATGTGAGAGTATGTAAATACCAAAGGTCTGGGGAGAATTTTGGTTTTGTGCTTGGCTAGTCATCTACATTATATACAGTGTAACTTAACTATAAGGTATGTAAACCTTCTTTGTACCAATTTGGTACTTTCTTAATCACATATTATACAGTGTAGTAATACATTGTGTCTTTATCTGACACTTTTCAAATCATTGTTTGAATTATATACACAGCATGGTACATCTTTGTCTTAATTCTAAAACATGATGAAAATGTGTTATCAAGTAATAGGCTGTCTTTGGTGAAATAGGTGCTTTGTGGAACTGAGTGGATTTTGATATATCAATGTTCACATGTGAATACAAATATACAGAGTATAATGCAAATTATGCAAAATCTTATGATAATCTTTTACAAACTTTTTTTGTTTGATACCAAAAAAACCAAGGCCACTTTTATATAAAAGTAGGCCAACCGGCTTGAAGTTTGTTTTCTTATTTCTAGATAGCGCTTATCTATGGATTTGCGTGATATAGCAATCAGTAATGTACATTTTATGCATAGTTATGTGCTTGTCCGGTGGCGGATAAGTGTTCATAATTGTGTCATCTGACATTTTGCATTACTTAAGTTTGTAAGTTTGTATGTACAAATACAGTCCTTTTTATGCAGATATTTTGTCCTTATCCGGTGGAGGGTAAGTGTTCATAATGTCATAAAAATGACTCGGTATCTTATTTCTGCAATGATAGTTGAATCTTACAAGATTCTTGGTGTTGGCAATTTGCAACTTGTGGATCTACACTTTGATCAGAAATGTCTTTGCAGTGGGCCGCTGCTGTGAGATTTAAGTCGTTTGTGTAGTATCCTAGGGTTAGTCAGCGGACTATCTCCCTTTTTTGCATGTTTTTCTGTAAATAGTCTTACATAATACAAAGGTATACAGTGTAAAATACAGTGCAAATACAGTGTTATATACAAACATGTTTGATTAGCAATTTAGATTGTAATAATACAATTTCATACATATAAATGCATGTTTGAGCAAGTTTGACATGGTTAAGAGTACGCAATTGTTTTTGTAAAACTTCAATTTTTCAAAAATTGGCTGTTTCATTTTGGGATACCTTAAAATTGATTCCCTGATACTACTGACACACACTGAGACCTTGCTTTGACCTTGGGATTGTGAGAGTTTGAAAATTTTACACCTTGAGCAGATTTTTTGAGTGGCACCTTGAGTCTATTGTGTCATGCGGCGCAAGATGCGTCGTGTGCCGCGGTGACACCGGTGGTTGACACCTTTTGGTGAGCAGATCATGTGCCTTCTCATGGACTTGTCACCTGAAGTGAGGGGATCACTTCAGAGGGTGAACAGTGTCATTTGGGGGTGGGGAGGGGTTATAAAGGCTGTGTAGACCACAGTAGGGTCACTTATTCCTTGAGTACCCTCGAGATAACACAGTATGGCGCATATGGCAATTTTGGAGGACGAGTTGGAGGCTGTACCTGAGGTACTTGCATATCTCCCTGAGGCCTGGCTGCAGGGTGACATGCAGGCCTTAGACCTGTGGTTAGGTGATCAAAACACCTTGGAGGGGCTGACTCCTGGTACTCCTTTTAGGAGTATTTTGAGTCGGTATGACTCAGTAAGGACGCGGTGGTTGCATAAAGTCCGGCACGACATTGCCAGTTTTGGTGATGTTTTGGTGTGCCGTCATCACGGCTGGTACTTCCTTGGTGCTGGCGGGATTTCCATGCGCAGGGCGGCATCTCTGGAGCTGTTGGCTCAGGCCCTACGTGATCTGGATGGATATGACCCGCGACTGCTTTTCACCAGAAATGATGGGGTCATCTGGGACTTCCTATTGGCTGTCGGCCTATGTGCTTACACGGTGACAGGTGATGCTGCAGACAGCGCTGAGCATGCTTTGTCTACTTTGGAGGCACGTTTTGTCCAGTGGAGGGAGGAGAACGAGTGGCTCTTCAGTGAAGATACGTGGATTGGATCTCCTGCCGCTGCCGAGTTGGCCGAGTCCTGGGAGGCCTTGGGATGGGGGGACTATAACAACTAGTGGGTGGCATCTATAAATGTCAATATAAACGGTCCTTTTCAGGGCCAACCAACTTTTCACAAAAGTTTTGGTCAATCTCACTCCTGTATAATTGTGTTATTCTTCCCCATGTACTTTCTCACTAGTTACAGCTGTAGGTGGTTGGGTGAGTATGGTGAGTACATTTTTGAATGTATTGGTGCTCTCTCTTTGGTCGTCAATTATGATGTTTTCCAGCTTTGACTCATGGGTATCCATGGTAACGGGCTGGGGTGAAATGTCATTTTGTAGTAACATGGCAAAATCTAGATTGGGTTCCCTGAGCGCTGGTATTATGCTGAACCTGGCACGCCATGGTAGATTGATAGTTTCTGGCAGTAAATATGCGGTCTCTCCTTTCTTTGTAGTAATTACTACTGGTCCATTCCATTCAAATACTAGTCTTGGGAGAGGGTACATTTTGATAATCATATCTCTGTATGTTGGGGCTGAAGCTTTTATAATTGTATCAAACTCATGTGGCACTGGACGCAAGGGGAAGGAGAAGTTGGTGTCTCCTTTGTAGACTTTTAGTACTACTGTGGGATTTGTCCTCTTAGTGACTTTTCCCTTTCCACAGTGCTTGGTTGCCATACTCTTTAGATATTTGGTCAGCCTGTAGGCTGAGTAAATGGTGAGTGTGAATAGTATGGCTATGATAAGGGTATGGGTCTCATGGATAGTTAGAATAGGGGTGGGGCCCTGTTCTATTTGTGCCGTGGTGGTGTCCTTCTTGTATAGGGTTTCGAAGGCTTTCTCCATAGGCTTCTCTGTGACAAATCTATATGCTTTTGCAGTTGGCATATAAGCTAGTAGTGTGGATCCTCTGTGCATTTTGAATAGGGTGTAGGTGGCCAAAATTGTAGCTATAACCGAAAGTATCATTGGTATGATAGATGCTGCTGGATGCCGTGCAAATTTGTATAGATAGGACTCTATTAGTCTATTTTCCAGTGGCTTAGCCAGGCTGGAGGCATCATCTAGCAGGGTTTTTGCGAATGGGTTTAGGTCTAGTAATGTTGATTCATCAATATTACTTGATTTTCTTAACATATCCAGTGTCCTGGATAGGTTGACCTTTGGAAAAGGTGGCAGATTTGCCTTGGAGTCTGGTCCAATTTCTTTGATTTCATTTAGAGCCGCGAGGAAAGGTAGGTTTATAGTCTCCAAAGCATAGTGAAATGAAATTGTAGTGTTGCATGGCAACCTAGAATTTGGTAGTGAATAGTGATCTATATTCACTGTACATAGGCATGGTACACCTATGATTGAGTGTGATGGTGCTTTGTGAGTAGTAGCTGGTTTCCCATGACACGTAACTGTGTAGGTGGGAGAATTTGTGGTCACTAGATATTCATCTTGTGAAATGGCTACAGCGTGTGAGATGGGTCTCTTCAAGGGTGAGATAGTAAATTGGCACATTTCCTTGACTTGCTGAGCTTGGTTCAAATAAATTGCTACTGTGCATGTAGGTACATGTCTATGGATTCTCGGGCTAGTTTTGGTACAAATTTTGATCTTAGTTCCTGGACAGGTTAGCATATCTGCATTTGTTAGTTCAATAAATAGTGAACCATCTTCAGAGATAGCCAAGAATTTGACATCAGTAATTAATTGGGTTACTCCCTTTGTAGGTGTCTCCTTGGTGTTGATTGGTACTGGTGTAGTTACCAGTTGAAATACTCTGAAGGTGGAGACGGTGGATGCTACAATGATATCCAGGTGGATGTATATGTGCCGTTCCGAATAGGTGTAGGATATCATTCTTTGGGAATAATAGTAGTCAAGGTCAGTTATGGCGACCTTTGATCCTGGTGAGTGTATTCTGAGTGTCATGTCCAGATCATTCAGATGCTCCGTTAGTTCAGCTGGTGGTACTATGTCAGCAGTCATAATGCCTGCTGATAGCATCCTGAGTGCTGATGTGGTGCGCTGCAATGCTTGCAGATAGTTCATTCTTGCTACAATAATGGTGAGTGCATCAGTTAAAATTTGGATCTTCCTTCTTTGTGTGTGCTCGTGATTTGCATAAGTGTTCAGAGATGTGGTCATATTTTGAGCCCATAAATTCATATTTTGGCCTAGAGTGTTCATGGTTTGGTCTAGCATACTTTTATCCTTAACATATGCCTTGACAAATTTGTCTTGGCGTTGTGTGACCTTATCAATTAATATAGCTGCTTCTTTGTCTTGCTTGGAAAAAGCTTCTAGAATGCCGTCTATGTTCTTTATCTGGTCCATGACCTCT
Organism: Harmothoe impar; assembly: GCA_947462335.1. NCBI lineage: Eukaryota > Metazoa > Annelida > Polychaeta > Phyllodocida > Polynoidae > Harmothoe > Harmothoe impar. The sequence goes on from OX381706.1 coordinate 9,292,937, forward strand.
TTGACGTCATCTAGTGTGGCAAGACCTATTGCTCCTCTGAAGAGTGGGGCTAGGAACCCAAGTGGTGCTCTTCTGTACCTCCCTTGACTGTTAATTGGATTTGATAGGAACAAATGGATGGATGCTAAGGTAGAGTTAATTTCCTTGTCTGTTATGTCTATTAACAGATCTAGTTCCCTTGCCTGCTGTAATGTCTGACTGGTAGAACTGTCGTCATGCAAGGTAGGAAACGTTAGTGCCATAACCTGGTCCAGTATTTTGGTTTCGGTCTCTGGTGGAGCAGGTATATGGTATGGTATTGCCAATATCATGGTTGTGGTATCGTGCCCATTGACCAATGGTTCAGGTAATGGCTCATATATGGCTCCAACGTTCTGTCTAACGGTGGGCACATATGTGATGGCTTGAGAAGTGGCCATCATCACTAGTAGTAGGATTGGCTTTAGCATGCCTGAAATATAAAATATATTCTATGTCTTAGTAAGACTTCTACTAGTGTTTTTGCAATATACTTAGGTTTAAATTGGTTTGCTGATTTTGTGAGCTATCCTTTTTGCTTATGTGAAGTATCCACTTGGCGCTGCCTCTGTGTACATAGTTTTGAGAGCAGAAATCCTGGTTGGTCCCAATAGTAATATAATAATCAATGTAGTGTTTGAACTGTACCTTTTTCCATGATCAAGCTAGTGTTGGCTTAATGTCCAATCTGTGCTAGAGTCCTTTCCCAAGATTGTAGTAACTGGGTATGATATTGTAGAGTGGGTGTGGTCTGCTTTCTGACAGAGTCCCTCCTGCTATAGGAGAACTGGTATGGCTAGGACCAGCTGGTGTGTACCTGACTGATGCAGGAGTAGAACTGGTGAGTTGGCTATGGAGTCAGGGCCTCTTATGTAGCCCACCCTACCCTCATCCATTGAGGGCCTGGCTTTGTTTCCCTGGTGGCTGTTAACTGCCATCAGTGTTAGCTTGTCTGACTGGGGTAATTATGTCTGGGGTAATTAGTGTGGACTACCTGCATCTGTGGGGGTTTGAATGCCCTGGCAGGTGTGTGGGTCCTTTGAAGGGTAAGGGTGTGTCTAGACAGTAGTCTCTTGGCATAGCACGCTCTGTTTCATGTACTTTACAGGATTTAGGTTCAAACATTTCCATTGTTGCATTCTTTCAAGGATGCTAGCCTTTGATGCAAACGTATGATAATTGTGGTTTCTTCAAGCTTGGGTTGCTAATCCCTTTAGGTAGTCTCTTTTGGCTTTTTGTGTGTAGCCTTTTGGGTTTCAGACTTCAACCCTGTAGTAATCTGTCCTTTGATTCTACTTTGTGTGCACATTGTTTTGTAACCTATATAGTGTATATTGTCTTTTCTGTCCTTTGTGTGGGTCCATATCCTATGCTGATATGAAAATTCCTACTTATCATTCTTGATTTGGACAGTTGTTGGAAATTTAATTTCCTTCATATAGAGTGTATATACTTATTTGACTATTATTCATAGTCTGTGGGTATAGATATTCCATATGATCATGTCAATATATAAAAGTAATTTACTTAGATATTCTCCCTTGCCTGGAGTTTCTTTTCACCTTGTGGTGGGCTGGTCTGGGTACTATTTGGTTTAGACCAACTGACTCTTTGGTGAGTGTGATTTGGGATTTATCCCTTGTTATCCTGTGGATAAACTTTGAGGTGTGGGGAATGAGTCTGTGTGCAAACTCATTTTTCCTCAGTGTTGTGACCTTTTTGAGCCTATCAATATGTACTGGTCTGGGGACTAGTAGGTTATTTGATAGGTTCTTCAACCTTGCGCTGGTTGGGGTTGGTCTTTCTGCAACAACATATGGTCCCATGAATAGGGGTTGAAGCTTCTTTGAATCTGTGGTCAACAGAATTCTGGGAATGTTGATATATACAATATCTAGTGGAAGTATAGCTTGTGGTGTAAGCTTTTTGTCATATCTTGACTTCCTTCCTTGTTGTAGCTTTTTGACTCTGTCTATTGCCTTTCTTCTAGACTCATCTTGAGACAGTATCATTCCAGATACATGCTCTGCTACTGTTTTGATTTCTTCCTCTATGTTTAGGGCAGTTTCTACAATGGTTTGAGGGTTTCTGCCATGAAGTAGGAAGAATGGTGTGTAACCTGTTGTCTGGGACTCTGTGTTGTTCAATGCAAATGTAATTGATTCTATATACAGGTCCCATGTTTTCTGATTCTGAGAACAGAAAGTCCTTAATGCTGTTCCTATACTGGCATTGAATCTTTCCACTAATCCATTTGATTGTGGTCTATATGGACTTGACAGGTCGTGTCTTATCTTCTGGGTGTTCATCAGTTTCTTAAAATTGCTGCCTGTGTAGCAGGTGCCATTGTCAGTTTGAACTGAAGTTGGTACACCTTGCTGACATATGACGTTCTTGTAGAACTCATGTTGTGTGGTTTCTGCTGTGAGATCCTTTGTGGCATATGCTATGACATATCTAGTTGAATAATCTATGCAAACTTGTATGTGTTTGTTTTTCCTGGCTGTTTCTGGGAGTGGTCCCACAGCATCTAAGTTCAGGTGCTTCATGGGGGTTGGCATATAGTCCCTTACAGTCATTGGTGTTTTGTGGGTGTGCACTGCCCTTTTTGCTTTTAGGCAAGTGTCACATGTTGACACATACTGATTTGCATCAGCCATCATAGATTTCCAATATACCCTAGGTATGAGAGAAGACATCATTTTTGAAGTACCTACATGACCTGCCATTGGTGAGTCATGGAAGTGTTGCAGTATGTTTTCAACCCAAGTTTTTGGGACTACAACTTGTAGTGGTACTGTGTCTGTTTTTCTCCATGATGTAGGGGATATGTGTACTAGAATGTTGTCTAGGAGTAGGTAATGCTGAGCATTATTCCTAATCCTTGTTGCTTCAGTGCTTTTTACAGGTAGGTCACCTTTCTCTAGGTAGTCTATAATGGGTATTAGTCCAGTGTCCTTCCTTTGTTCTTCTTTCAACAGTGTGGAGTTGATTGAACTGTCTGGGATTTGGTCTAACATCTGGTCTAATTCCATTATATGCTGTGCCAGCCTTTCTTTGTCTTTCTCTGCCTGGATTGTTTCAGGAGATTTTGGTGCAGGTCTGGTCTTTGTCTGTTTCTTTGGTTGTTCAACTGCTATGTCTGTGTTGACTGTCTGCTCCTTTGAACTGGCTGCTCCTCTGTTTGTGCTGGTGGAGGCGGCCTTTGTTCTTTTGGGATGGGGGTCAGATTTGCTTTTGTGAGCCTTCTGTGCAGTACCTGCTCTGTCTGAGTGCTTCTGCAACTTGGCTGTGGGTGTGCTGGGTGTTGAAGTGGGGGATTTAGTAGGGAAAGAGGATTTGGTTGACACTTTGTTCTTTTTGGCTTTTAGGCCTAATTGCTGAGGGTGGTCATTAGACCTTGTATCCTCTGCAACCGACCGTTTTGCTTTTGAACGTGTGGTGACAACACAAATGTCTCTGTCCTGTTCTTCCTCCATATCCAGCTGTTCTTCTGCAAATCTGACTACCTTGGTGATTGAAGCAATTTTATGCAGTTTTTCTTCCAACTGATTTTCTGATGCACTGTGTGGTGGTTCACGAGGTGTGGTTTTCACCATCTGTGCAATCCTGTTGGTCTCAACCGGGGTGAAACAGTTTTCTGGATACTCTTCACAGTATTCCCTTTCACAATGACAGAACACATAGTGGGTGGTCTCTTTTAAGATACCTCTGATCACTGGTTTTGGTCTGTCAATTGCTTTTGGTGGGTCATCTCTGTTGAATGGTATCTTGGTTTGGATTTTAGAGAATTTGGTTCTGGTGGCTGCCCTTTTCCTTCTTGGAGGTGGTGGGGGGTTGGTCATTGGTGGTGCATCTGGATATTCTCTTCTTGACATCACATCTGGAGGAATGTTGTCATCTCCTTTTACGTGTTGTATTGTGAATGCAAATTGTTGGATATCCAGTGCCCATCTGGCCCACCTGTGGGTCAAACCTGTGTTTGTGAGGAGTGGTATTAGAGCTGCATGATCTGTGTACAACTGAAAGTGTCTACTTTCTAAGTAGTGCCTAAAATGTAGTATCCCATATACTACACCTAGTAGCTCTCTTTCTGTTGTGTTGTAGTTTCTTTCATGCTTTGATAATGTTCTACCTGCGAAGGCTACTGGTCTCAGTACTCCTTCACTACTGCGTTGTGATAGAACAGCTCCTAAGCTCACATTTGAAGCATCTGTTGCTAGACTGAATTCTTTGTCATAGTCTGGGTATCTCAATAGTGCATGGGTACAGAGTGCATGTTTCAATGTTTTGAAAGCATTGTCTGCATCCTCATTCCATTTGAAAACCTTTAGGTTTGTTTGTAGGTCGTACAGTGGCCTAGCAATATTGGCATAGTCTTTGATGAACTTTTTGAAGTATTGGCATAGTCCTGTGAATGATCTGACTTGTTTCACGGATTTTGGGGTGGGAAAAGTTTTGACACTTTCCACCTTTTCTGGGGATGGTTGTAAACCATCTGGTGTGACACGCATTCCTAGAAAATCTATCCTATCTGTGAAGTATTCACATTTTGATTTCTTTAGCTTGAGTTTCCCAATTCTCAGGCTTTTGAAGACATCTTCAAGGTCTGAAAAATGTCGTTCTACATCTGGTGATAGGACTAGAATGTCGTCTAGGTATGGTAGGGCACATTTGTATTTCAGTTTGTTGAGAATTAGAGTTACTAGATGGCAAAATCCTGCCGGCGCGGTAGCTAAACCCATCGGCATCTTTTGATAGACATACTTTTTGTCATTTGCTATGAAAGCAGTTTTGTGTTGATCCTCCCTTCTTATGGGAATTTGGAAAAACCCTTGTTGCGCATCTAGTTTACTGAAAACAGTAGGTTTGAGTGACCCTATCATGTCTAGTGTGTCGTCTGCACGTGGCGTTGATAAAGCTTGGTTTATCATATTAGCATTGACGTGGCGTAGGTCTGTGACTAGACGTTGGCCTCCAGATGCTTTCTGTACTAAAAATGATCTGGATGCCCAGGGTCCCTCTGCACATTCTCTGAGGATGCCCTGTCTGACTAGGTCTTCACAGACTTCTCCCATCTTAGCTTGCTTCTCAGGCGTCTGCCTGTATGGTAGGTAGTGACATGGTACTGCATCTGGTTTGATGTGAATTGAATGTGTATATAGGTGGGTTGTACCTATGTCATTGTCTTTTCCTACAAATACATCTTGATACTTGTGGAGTAACTTTTGGAGTCTCTCTTGTCCAATATCTGTTAGTACACATTTGGGTGGCACATTTTCCATTATGTCTGGCATAATGTCATGAGCCTCACTGTGAATTGTGGCCAATTCATCATCAGTGTCATCTCCACGGTTTGTATCTGGATCTGCATATACTGAGGCACAGTCTGACTCTGTGTCACTACAATTCTCTTCAGTGTCTAGCACTTGTAGTGTGGGTTCCTCAGTAGGGATGTCAGCATCTGGTTGATGTAATTCAGAGGGATCTACCTCTGTGAATAGGGCTATTATATCACCCTTCCTCACCTTGTATGGTCGGTGGCTTGTATTGAGCAGTATGATTGGGTGCCTGTTCATTTCTGAGGGTGTTACTACTCCCTTTTGAACTAGGTATGGAACTCTGTTGTTCCTCTGCAAATTGTCTAATGTGCCTACACATCCTTCTAAACATTTGAGGGATGTGACTTGTCCTAGAACTGCTAGTTCTGTGAAAGGAAGGATTGTAGCCTCCCTAACAGCTCGGACTGGCTTGACTTGTAGCTCTGGGTCTACATTGAATTCGATCTGTGATCGTGTTGCTTTTAAGAAATCTGTGCCTAGGACAACTGGCTTTGTGAGATTTGGAATAATTGAGAATGGGAATTCGAATCTGGTACCATGAATTTTGAATTTCAATACTGCTGCTTGTCTTACATGGCATATGGATCCGTCTGCTAAGTGTACATTGAACTTTCTCTTTTTGATTTCTACATCTCGAGATTTCTGAATTTCCCTAAGAAAAGTATCCCTGACACAGGTGATAGTGGCACCGGTGTCAACTAAACAAGGTATTTCAGTGTGTTCATAGAATCTTGCATTTAAACAGCCATTTTTAAGAAGTTCAACAGAAATTTTGGTACTCTCACCCATTTCCTTTTGCGATGCATCTTGTTGAGGTGTGATATGAATCACTGATGGTCGGCTTGATTTCCCAGTGTGCATCTGGGGGATTGTCTCTGCTATACTAGCAATTGTCTTTGGTTGTCCTAGGGATTGTTGATCTTGGATCTTGATGGGGGGTTGGAGAGGCTCACAACGCACTGGCCCAGCGGCGCTGTGGGTCTCTAGTTTCCCGAGTTTGAAGATCCTAGTAGCTGCTTGATCTGTTGAAGCACGTCAGGCTGGATAGCTTGAGGTGGCTGTTGGGGCTGCTGTTGGGGGTTGTAGCCTTGTGTGTTGGATCTGTAGCCATTGTAGCTGTCTCGACCTCTGCTGTTGTCACGACTGCGGTTGTAGTCATGCTGTCTGTCACGACTATTGCTGTAGTCACGACGGTTTTGATCCCGACCTCTGTTGTAGTCACGATCTCTGCTCTGGTCACGACGGTGGTAATCACGGTCTCTGCTGTTATCACGGCGATTGTAGTCGCGATTTCTGCTACTATCACGGTGTCTGCTGTTGTCACGACTTCTGCTGTTATCTCTACGGCTGGTGTCCTGACTGTTGCTTTGGTGATCTCGGCTGTTATTTTGGCTGTATCCACCTCTGCCTCGTTGTCCTCCTCTGTTGCTATTTCTGAAGTTTGGGTCAAAGTTTTTGCCTCGGTAGCCTCCTCTGTTATTTCCAGAGTTCCTTTGTTGGCTGTTGTTGGGTTTACCTTGATCCTTCAGTGCCCTTTGTTCTTGCCTCCTCACATGTTCATTTGACATGAGGTTTAGGCTTTGGTCTTCATCCTCTGATGAGTGATCCATTTGAACTGTCTTTGGGTCTGATTTGGCTTTCTTTGAGGGGTTTCCATTTTTCTGTGACTTTGTTTGCTTCACAATCATAGAGTTTACATGTGTCACAGACTTCAGTTGTGCCTGCATGGATTCTATTGTTTCCTGTAGCTCTGAGCCTAATTCTGCTTTTATCTCATCTTTAATGTTACCAGTGGAGACTGTTTGTTGGTTCTCATACTCCTCTGCAACTTCAAGTATTTTATCCCATGTAGTTGCTTCCCTGTGGATGACTACTGCACTGATGTCGTCCCTTAGACCATGTAGCAGGGCTTCCCTTGTTCTCTCCTCAGACTTGTTGTGAGCTGTGGCCATCTTTTGTAAGGCCATGGCATAGTCTGATACAGATTCTTTTGGATTTTGCTTCCTCAATGCCTTAGCATCAAATCTGTCGTCCTCCTTCTTGAAGTATTTCAGAAAAGCTGCCTTCATTTCTTCATAGTCTGCTGTTGGATGGGCTGTCCTATAGGCTTTGTACCAAATTTTTGCCTTACCATCTAGGTAGTTTGAGAAATACTTGATTCTGTTACTGGGATGGTACCCATATCTGGAATCAAAGTATTGTTCATAGTCTGTGCAGTGCCTCCTGGCGGATTGTGTGAGAGAGGACTGTGAAAATTTTTCTGGCTGTAGAATATCACAGTATTTTTCCTCTTTGTCCCGTTTCAGCTGGTCCCTTAACCCACTGAAAGATGCCTCCCTTGCAACTCTTTCCTCTTTCAAGGCATCTAGGAGTGCTGAGGAGGTGTCAGTGTTAGTCAGGTTCACTCCTTGGGTATTGGGTGCACCTGACTTGAGTGAGGCTAGGGCCTCAGCTAGCTGGTTTTTCATTGTCACTTGTAGATGAGCTTGCATATCAAGTAGTGCTTGAGCGGCTTCAGCTTTTTGGGTCTCCATAGAGTTCTTCAGTGCCTGGTTGGCTTGTCTGAGTAATATTAATTCCTTCTCTTGTTCCTCTTTGGCCTTCCTTAAGGCTCGGCTGGTGCTTTCCTCATGTGTGGTGTGTAGGGCTGTTAGTTCAGGCCTAAGTGTCTTATCCACATGAGTTTCTACATTCTGGGCTATGAGTAGAAGTGCCTCAGCCTCCTCTTTGGCTGCCTGGCCTGGGGGTACTGTCTCATCGTCACTCATACCTGATCCTGGGGTATGCTGACCGTTTGAGAACAAGTCACTCTGTGTGTCCTGGATACTGTCCAGGGCAGCTAGGGTGTCCAGGTGAAGCTTGCCTTGGAAGTCACTCTCTTGAGTGGTGTGGTGTGGTGAAGCTGAGGGTGTTGGAGTGGAGCTCCTGGATGACTCCTTGGAGCTGGGTCTCCTCCTCCTGCTGGGTAGAGATCCAGGGGTAGCTGGTCCTTTGCTGCGGAGGTGAGTCTTGGTAGTCTGTGCTGCCAGCTTGTGGGATCTTGTTAGGACTTCTCCACCACTTTGTCATACAAGGAATCCCCTTAGTTGGGAGATCCCTTTAATATGATATGAGGTAAGTTGACTAAGTCTTGTGGTCTTGTAGTATAGTTGGTATTTATTACAAGTTGACAGCAACAGTACAGTAGTACAATGTAGGTTCCACTCAGTTACACCTATCCACACAATAATATAGGTCTTGGTAAATATACCTAATAACCCTGAGGTTAGTACTGGACTAGAGCCAAGGGGGTCCTACACCATGTCTGATAGTTGGGCCTAGTAGGGCATAGCCTATAGCCTTGTTCTCAGTCAGTGGAGAGGTCCTTGCTCTGTGGTGTCCAAGTGTAGAGTGAGGATGGAGATGCCCAGTGCTGGGACCTGACCCTATTTAAGGGGGCCAGGCTACCAGCATGGCATCTTGAGTGTTAGTGTCAGTTGACAGTGGTTGGAGGGCTGTAACAGTCAGAGAGACAGTCACACAATACCCCTCCATAGTTTGTCTACCCCTGTTAGTGTACATCAAAGGGGTGACCCTTATGCTGGTCTGTGGGAAACAATGTGCGGGATGAGCGTCGCCTGGCGGCGGCGGGAGTGCCGACTGGAGCGCCGCCTATGCGGGCCGGCGCGCGCCTGCGTGTGCCGGCGGCGGGAGTAGCGTCTCCCGCCGTCGGCTTGAACACGCGGGCGCCCGCAGCGCCGGGCTCGCCGGGCTCGCCGGTCATACCTGACAGTACCATGGTGCATGCAGTATACCAATCTAACTGGTGTGGACTTGTTCCCACGACCATAATGTTTAAACTGACACCAGTCATCTTGTGAGACCTTGGTTCTACTCTCTTATTGCAGCTTGTTCCCCGGAAGCTAAGGTGTCTGAGAGTCTGGTCACTACCAAAATCTCAAGATAGATTGCAAGCTCAGAACCAATATGGCCGCCCACCCAGAGAAAACCCAATTATGACTTTACTTCACTCAACCTCTGACCTGTCAGCAGTCACTGTTGGTATAGATGTGGTGAGGGTGACTTCACAGTTAGGGTGCTCCCTGGTTCCTTGCTCTTGTTCTGTGCGGGAACTCAGACTGGAAAGTTGGTTGTGTGGCCTGTTTCAGTGTCTTTATTATTACATGTTTGTATCAGACATGTGTAAGACTGCCTCCTTTGTTATAAGGGGCTGGTCATTATCTAGAAATATGCACTCCCTATAAGTTAAGCTAAGTAGGTATCTGTGCCCTACTTAGCTTAACATATACGAGGGCAGGGGTGATGGGGAAATCAATAAAATGTGGACCTGTCATTAGGAAGAACCGAAAATGTCATCCCATTTCAGTGAAAAAGCTGGGTGATTTGTGCTCAGTTTGAGCTCAGCTCCTGTTTTCAGAATCCAAAGGGGGAGCAAATAAATCTCGGCAGTACTGACCCCGGCCCCATGTTGGCAGTAAAGGACCACTCCCATAGACCCATACATACACGCTGTGTATTTTAGATACAGACATTATGTATTTATAGATTGATGTGTTCTAAGTGTAGATATGGCTTGCATGGGAATGTGTGTGGTCCCTGCCTCCATCTAGTACCATACAGCTAAATAATTATGTAAGCAGACAAATAAAAAGGATGCTCAGCACGTCCTGCATGGAGCATCCATTCTGAGTGGCTACTCACAGTGTTATCAGCATCCCTTAACCCTGTAAAATGAGCTCGCAATTTTTCCACTAATTTTCCTATAATGCTGTGAATATTTGTATTGCATTCATATGTTTCATGCATATTATGGGTATCATCCCCGGTCTGATGCTTTCCCTCATTATTAAAAGCATTGACTAAGGCAAGGAACTAGTTTTTGCGATTGTATGCTCTAGCTTCAAAATGTGTGTGTGTGTATCAGGCACAGATATGTCAACGTTTATACATAATGCCAGGAGGTTTGCATACACTTAACCTTTTAGCTACGGGTGATGCCAATTGGCATCATCCGCCAAAAATCGTGTGCCCTGCAGCTGCCACCTATCAAGATGTCCTAGCACTGGTTGTGGCCGCACATTAGAGGGTGCTGGATGAGTGCCTTAAAGGAAATTGCTAGTTTCCAAAATTATGGCTTTTTCGTTTCATCCATGACCCCCTGTTTTATTGGTCCTAACATGTTTGAATAGATGTCCATTATACATTAGTAAGGTTTGGTTGCAATCTCAATAGAAGAAAGGGATTATCCATGACAGATAATGGGAAAATGCTGCTTTCCCATTGATTTCTATAGTTAAGGTACTCCTTTGCTCAAATGGCGGTATCATGAAAGTTAGTAACGTGACATGGAGATTTCTTTTAATGTACTATTAGATAATACATCAAACTAACATAATCCTGAGTTATGTATAAGTCAATATAATATCAGTAATCCTGCAACAAGTAGAAAATCCCTTTAAGCTCAAAATTGATCCCAAGGGCCAGGGCCCTTTGGTATGGGGGAGCAAGGAAGCCTCCCATCCTCCTCAGGGTGGAATGGGCTCACAATCTCAATTTCAGGAAGGTCGTGCAGTAGATATATAACAGAAGGAGGGCTGGAAACAATGTCATAAAATCTGTCTCTGGATACCAGTGGGGTGCAGATCCATCCTGGATTATTCTGCACCTGCCAATTTTTACTGCCATTCCTCTGGATTTCGAAGTCGGATGGTAAGGGACAGAGAGGGGGGGTGGTTTATTAATCAAGGTTGTTCCCCAAAGTGAGAGCTTCCTGTTTCAGGCTGGACGCAGAGGTGTAGTAGTCACGATAAGTGATCAATAGTCTTTCCCACAAAAATGTTTGCCACATTAAAGGCTTTGGGGAATCTCCCAAACTCGGATTCTGTTATACAGACTCTCTAATCCATCCACATACTATTCAAGACCCCTACTACAGACACTTCCACATCCTAAGAAAGCTGCTGCTGCTCCCTCCCTCCCCACAGGGGTCACATAAACAGCTCAGCCAATCGGCACCCTTGTTAGGACCGTCCCCTTTTGCACCACCAAGCTCCCGGACGTTCCCACGCCCCTAGCTCCGCCAGGTGGCGCTACAGCAGAAGTTGTTGATATGAGGTGGAATGTCTGTGCTGGGGGCTAACGGCCAATCAAAGAATGGTGTCAATCGGCCCGGGGAAAGGCCCGGGGAAAGCTGAGAAAACTGGGTAACAAGAAAGTGGTTTCACTCACCCTCTCTCTCCACTATATATAGACCCTTATACTATAGGGGCAGAACCATACGTTCACAATGGCTCGTACTAAGCAGACCGCACGTAAATCTACAGGAGGAAAGGCTCCTCGCAAACAGCTGGCCACCAAGGCTGCTCGCAAGAGTGCCCCGGCCACTGGAGGAGTCAAGAAGCCCCATAGGTACAGGCCCGGTACCGTGGCTCTCCGTGAGATCCGTCGTTACCAAAAGTCCACCGAGCTGCTGATCCGCAAGCTCCCCTTCCAGCGCCTGGTCCGTGAAATCGCCCAGGACTTCAAGACCGACCTCAGGTTCCAGTCTTCCGCCGTCATGGCCCTCCAGGAGGCCAGCGAGGCTTACCTCGTCGGTCTGTTCGAGGACACCAACCTGTGCGCCATCCACGCCAAGCGTGTGACCATCATGCCCAAGGACATCCAGCTTGCCCGCCGTATCCGTGGCGAGCGTGCTTAAGTCACTCACCCCCTGGCTTGAAAACCAAAACCAAAGGCCCTCTACAGGGCCCCACTCTCTCACAAAAGTTTACCATCCTTCTCACATGATATCATGTTAAACATACCCTGCCATTCCCAGAAAACAATTGATGTATTATTACCCTGTCTCCTACCAACCCCCGTTAACCAGTCATACTTGACAAGTGATATAGCAGTACCCCCCCCCCCCATGATACTCTGACTTCCCAATATACAACGTGCCCCTATGGTACTGGTGACAAACTCCATGCTGATGGAAACAGCTCATATTCTTGTGTCATTTGGTGTAATAAAGATGTAGTGGCAGCAGGAGGGTGTAGTTGTAATGTAATGTGTGTGAATGTCTGCCTGTGTACCCCCCCCCCCCCCCCGGGTGCCCAAAATCAAATGCAGCAATGCTTATAACTGCACAAGCCACACTCACATACACCCTGTGCAATAATGAGGAGGACAGTAACGTACAAGAACTGAAAACATTTAGAACCCCTGATTTGCTATCATGTGTTACACGTTCAAACCAGCCCCCTCATAGCAACTTGGGACGATGTCCTCATATGACGACTGCACATGGCACCCTTGTCTGAAGCTATCAGGCACCTTGAGCAAAGCCGAGTTTCTCCATTCTTATAAGATGTAGCATTCATGAGAGCTGAGAGGATGGAGTACGTCTGTGGTCAATTGGCTCCTGGGCTGGTTGGCTTTGCTAAAGGTCCCCATGAATTAGAATAAGTTATATGTGACTGTAGAACACTGACCAAGCTGTGGGCAGGTGTTGCAGATGGGTGCAGCAGTAGGCATGGTTGGACATGAGTATGCAGATGACATGGGAGATGGTTTGACATGAGTATGCAGATGACATGGGTGTCCGAATGACATGAGGGTCATTACTACTTAGGGGTGCAATTGACAATGTTCTGGCCTTTTTGGTTGTGATACAACAATGCAGTGCCAGGCGGCTTGCTGGCTGCAGAGTACATGTCAGTTCGGGTGTGTACACTTCGGTTGATGTGAGTGCATCTCGGTTCGGGCGAGTGAAAATCGGTTCGGGTCAGGCAAGTACACTCCAGGTCGGGCGAGTCCGGGTCGGGCGAGTCCGGGTCGGGCGAGTCCGGGTCGGGCGAGTCCGGGTCGGGCGAGTCCGGGTCTGGCGAGTCCGGGTCGGGCAAGTCCGGGTTTGGCGAGCCCGGGTCGGGCGAGTCCGGGTCGGGCGAGTCCGGGTCGGGCGAGTCCATGTCGATTCCGGTTGGTTCGGGTCGGTTCGGTTCGGTTCGGTTCGGTTCGGTTCGGTTCGGTTCGGTTCGGTTCGGTTCGGTTCGGTTCGGTTCGGTTCAGTTCGGTTCGGTTCGGTTCGGTTCGGGTCGGTTCGGGTCGGTTTAGTTCGGGTCAGTTTGGGTCGGGTCGGTTTGGTTCGGGTCGATTCGGGTTAATTTGGTTCGGGTCAGTTTGGGTCGGTTCGGGTCGGTTTAGTTCGGGTCAGTTTGGGTCGGTTCGGGTCGGTTCGGGTCAGTTTGGGTCGGGTCGGTTCGGTTCGGGTCGATTCGGGTCGATTCGGGGTGGTTTGGTTCGGGTCAGTTTGGGTCGGGTCGGGTCAGTTTGGTTCGGGTCAGTTTGGTCGGTTCGGGTCGGGCCGGCCGGCAGGCAGGCAGGCAGGCAGGCAGGCAGGCAGGCAGGCAGGCAGGCAGGCTACATCCTGGGGCTAGACTGTGCATCATGATGAGAACGGGTTAATGCTAGTGCTACATGGGAGTGTGGAACATTGTTTGCCATGAAAGGAGGGAGAGCCACAGTGTGTATTGGAATGTATGTGTATTGGGCCGGTTTGAATGGCAATTCAAACCATGAGAGGGGAACACTTTTCCTATACTACTAACAGCCTGTGTATTGGGTTTATGGGTCCCAGGGACTCGATTTGGTGGCATTCCAGGGTTCTTTGTTCTCTCTAGCTCTATGCCATTCACTCTCTGCACTGTCTGAGAGTGGGTCACAGAGCTGGAGAGAATAAGTCAGGTACCCCCCCCCCCCCTGCCTATACCTATGGGTGGAACTAACATGTTATGACAAGGATTACCTCAATGACACCCCCACCCCCCATTGACTTTGTCATGACAGTGATTTGTCACATTGTTAGCCTAATGCATTGAACTTACCTTGCTCCAGTGTGCAGCAGTCTGTTCTATCAGTCCTGACGTCGTGGTGTATGTCTCCTGTAATGGAAATAAAATATTTGATATAAAAAAGAATGCTGGCCTTGTTTGTGAGTTGTACATTGACAGTACCTGGTATTAATGTGTTTTCTGTGTGATATAATACAATGCTACAGCTAGACTGCTGTCTTTTCTTCTGACGTTAAAATATAAAATGAATGTCTAAGTAATACATGTTCTTTCTGTTACAGCTCAAGGTTCAACTCTCTACATGCACATCAACGTGAGGTAAAGGTAAGTTGAATGGGTAAGTATAACATGTGCATTATCAGCAGGGGGGGGGGGGGGGTCAACAGAATGGGTACAGTGATATAGACAGATCTATATACAGTGTTGCCTTTCTTCCTATGGTGTATAGTACACACAGTTTCCCTGTGTTGAGTCAGAATAAGCCGCAGTTAGGGGTGGATCCAATACATCAGTTATTTAAATGTAGGCAGGGAAGGGAAGGCCTGTGCCTTTTGTATGTAGAGGGGTTGATCTGTAACTTTTGTGAGAGAGTGGGGCCCTTAGGAGGGCCTTTGAGATGGTTGGTTTTCCTGCTACCGAGGTGGTAGAGGAATTGTTTAACCGCCGAATCCGTAGAGGGTACGGCCTTGACGCTTCAGGGCATAGACTACATCCATGGCGGTGACAGTCTTCCTCTTGGCGTGCTCGGTGTAGGTGACGGCATCACGGATGACGTTCTCAAGGAAGACCTTGAGGACCCCACGGGTCTCCTCGTAGATCAGGCCAGAGATACGCTTGACTCCACCACGACGTGCCAGACGACGGATTGCTGGCTTGGTGATACCCTGGATGTTATCACGCAACACCTTCCGGTGACGCTTAGCGCCTCCCTTTCCGAGTCCCTTTCCTCCTTTACCGCGACCAGACATGTTGAATCAGTACTGTGTTAAGGTACAATGCTTCTCCGTGGGCAGAAGGTATGTTTATGTACTACACCAGGGGCTAGAGCGCGGACCTGTTAGGCTGAACACATCGCGTGAAAGCTGCTGCTGCTGTCTCCCTCCCCACAGGGGTCACGTGACCGGCTCAGCCAATCCGCGCCCTTGTTAGGACCGTCCCCTTTCGCCCCACCAAGCTCCCGGACGTTCCCACGCCCCTAGCTCCGCCAGGTGGCGCTACAGCGGAAGTTGTTGATATGAGGTGGAATGTCTGTGCTGGGGGCTAACGGCCAATCAAAGAATGGTGTCAATCGGCCCAGGGAAAGCTGAGAAAACTGGGTTACAAGAAAAGGTGGTTTCACTCACCCTCTCTCTCCACTATATATAGACCCTTATACTATAGGGGCAGAACCATACGTTCACAATGGCTCGTACTAAGCAGACCGCACGTAAATCTACAGGAGGAAAGGCTCCTCGCAAACAGCTGGCCACCAAGGCTGCTCGCAAGAGTGCCCCGGCCACTGGAGGAGTCAAGAAGCCCCATAGGTACAGGCCCGGTACCGTGGCTCTCCGTGAGATCCGTCGTTACCAAAAGTCCACCGAGCTGCTGATCCGCAAGCTCCCCTTCCAGCGCCTGGTCCGTGAAATCGCCCAGGACTTCAAGACCGACCTCAGGTTCCAGTCTTCCGCCGTCATGGCCCTCCAGGAGGCCAGCGAGGCTTACCTCGTCGGTCTGTTCGAGGACACCAACCTGTGCGCCATCCACGCCAAGCGTGTGACCATCATGCCCAAGGACATCCAGCTTGCCCGCCGTATCCGTGGCGAGCGTGCTTAAGTCACTCACCCCCTGGCTTGAAAACCAAAACCAAAGGCCCTCTACAGGGCCCCACTCTCTCACAAAAGTTTACCATCCTTCTCACATGATATCATGTTAAACATACCCTGCCATTCCCAGAAAACAATTGATGTATTATTACCCTGTCTCCTACCAACCCCCGTTAAAACCATTCATACTTGACAAGTGATATAGCAGTACCCCCCCCCCCCCCCCCCCTCTCCATGATACTCTGACTTTCCAACATACAACGTGCCCCTATGGTACTGGTGACAAACTCCATGCTGATGGAAACAGCTCATATTCATGTGTCATTTGGTGTAAGAACGATGTAGTGGCAGCAGGAGGGTGTACTTGTAATGTAATGTGTGTGAATGTCTCCCTGTGTACTCCCCCCCCCCCCCCCCCGGGGTGCCCAAAATCAAATGCAGGAATGCTTATAGCTGCACAAGCCACACTCACATACACCCCGTGCAATAATGAGGAGGACAGTAACGTACAACAACTGAAAACTATTAGAACCCCTGATTTGCTATCATGTGTTACACGTTAAAACCAGCCCCCTCATAGCAACTTGGGACGATGTCCTCATATGACGACTGCACATGGCACCCTTGTCTGAAGCTATCAGGCACCTTGAGCAAAACCGAGTTTCTCCATTCTTATAAGATGTAGCATTCCTGAGAGCTGAGAGGATGGAGTACGTCTGTGGTGAATTGGCTCCTGGGCTGGTTGGCTTTGCTAAAGGTCCCCATGAATTAGAATAAGTTATATGTGACTGTAGAACACTGACCAAGCTTTGGGCAGGTGTTGCAGATGGGTGCAGCAGTAGGCATGGTTGGACATGAGTATGCAGATGACATGGGAGATGGTTTGACATGAGTATGCAGATGACATGGATGTCCGAATGACATGAGGGTCATTACTACTTAGGGGTGCAATTGACAATGTTCTGGCCTTTTTGGTTGTGATACAACAATGCAGTGCCAGGCGGCTTGCTGGCTGCAGAGTACATCTCGGTTCGGGTGTGTACACTTCGGTTGATGTGAGTGCATCTCGGTTCGGGCGAGTGAAAATCGGTTCGGGTCAGGCAAGTACACTCCGGGTCGGGCGAGTACATTCCGGGTCGGGCGAGTACATTCCGGGTCGGGCGAGTACACCCCGGGCCGGGCGAGTACACCCCGGGCCGGGCGAGTACATTCCGGGTCGGGCGAGTACATGTACAACCCGGGCGAGTCCGGGTCGGGCGAGTCCATGTAGATTCCAGTCGGTTCCGGTCGGGTCGGGTCGGTTCGGTTCGGGTCAGTTCGGTTCGGGTCGGGTCAGTTCGGGTCGATTCGGGTCGATTCGGGTCGGTTCGGGTCAGTTCGGTTCGGGTCAGTTCGGTTCGGGTCAGTTCGGTTCGGGTCGGGTCGGGTCGGGTCGGTTCGGTTCGGGTCGGGTCGGTTCGGGTCGGTTTGGTTTGGTTCGGGTCGATTCGGGTCGGTTTTGTTCGGTTCGGGTCGGGTCGGTTCGGTTCGGGTCGGGTCAGTTCGGGTCGATTCGGGTCGATTCGGGTTGGTTCGGTTCGGGTCAGTTAGGTTCGGGTCAGTTCGGTTCGGGTCAGTTCGGTTCGGGTCGGGTCGGGTCGGTTCGGTTCGGGTCGGGTCGGTTCGGGTCGGTTTGGTTTGGTTCGGGTCGATTCGGGTCGGTTTTGTTCGGTTCGGGTCGGG
Organism: Harmothoe impar; assembly: GCA_947462335.1. NCBI lineage: Eukaryota > Metazoa > Annelida > Polychaeta > Phyllodocida > Polynoidae > Harmothoe > Harmothoe impar. The sequence continues at coordinate 9,310,652 of OX381706.1, forward strand.
TCGGTTCGGTTCGGGTCGGGTCAGTAGGCAGGCAGGCAGGCAGGCAGGCAGGCAGGCAGGCAGGCAGGCAGGCAGGCAGGCAGGCAGGCAGGCAGGCAGGCAGGCAGGCAGGCAGGCAGGCAGGCAGGCAGGCAGGCAGGCAGGCAGGCAGGCAGGCAGGCAGGCAGGCAGGCAGGCAGGCAGGCAGGCAGGCAGGCAGGCTACATCCTGGGGCTAGACTGTGCATCATGATGAGAACGGGTTAATGCCATGTGCTACATGGGAGTGTGGAACATTGTTTGCCATGAAAGGAGGGAGAGCCACAGTGTGTATTGGAATGTATGTGTATTTGGCCGGTTTGAATGGCAATTCAAACCATGAGAGGGGAACACTTTTCCTATACTACTAACAGCCTGTGTATTGGGTATAGGGGTCCCAGGGACTCGATTTGGTGGCATTGCAGGGTTCTTTGTTCTCTCTAGCTCTATGCCATTCACTCTCTGCACTGTCTAGTATATAAGCGACACACAGAATGCCTTCAAATGTCTACGGCCATATCACGTTGAAAACACCGGTTCTCGTCCGATCACCGAAGTTAAGCAACGTTGAGCCCGGTCAGTACTTGGATGGGTGACCGCCTGGGAATACCGGGTGCCGTAGACTTTTCTATTTTCCTCATGTGAACTATGTCTCATAAAATGATTGTATACTGAGGGCACACTGCAGGATATTTATTTTCATGGAACTTGATGTAACAGGGGGGTGGACAGGGTCCACACCCCCCTCCTTGTTTAATGCTCTAGCTCGGTTTACCCATTCTCCTTGTTTCTACCTGTGCATGTTTTGGTCCATCTGAGTAGACTGCAGATAGTATATCTCTTTCTGTCTTATTTGGGTGGAAGGCTAGACTACTGTATCATGCACCCCTGTTTACAACGTGTGTGTTGAGGGGGGGGGGGGGGGGTACATCCAGCTCCCTGCCTCAGTCCTCTCTTTACTATAGTCATATCAATCAATGTTTATAACGTACATTCAGTCAGCACTATGCTATATCTATAGAGAGAGGGTGAATGGTTACATCTTTTGATTAACATGAAGGGGGGGGGGGGTGGTGGGTGGAGGCAGAGATATTTGTACATCATTTTCACTGTCGTTTTAAATGGAGTGTGTGGGGTGTATAGACAAGAGGTTGAATTGCAACTTTTGTGAGAGAGTGGGGCCCTGTAAAGGGCCTTTGTTTGGTGATTGCCAATGGAATTGACAGTTTACTTGGCAGGCTTGCTGCTGCTCTGGGTCTTCTTGGGGAGAAGGACAGCCTGGATGTTGGGCAGGACACCTCCCTGGGCGATGGTCACTCCTGAGAGAAGTTTGTTCAACTCCTCGTCGTTACGGATGGCCAGCTGGAGATGACGGGGGATGATCCTCGTCTTCTTGTTGTCGCGGGCAGCGTTACCTGCGAGCTCGAGAACCTCAGCTGCCAGGTACTCCATGACGGCGGCCAGGTACACGGGGGCACCGGCTCCGATCCTCTCACCATAGTTTCCCTTGCGCAGATGACGATGGATACGTCCAACGGGGAACTGCAGACCGGCCCTGGAGGACCTGGTCTTGCTCTTTCCCTTTGCCTTTCCTCCCTTACCACGTCCAGACATGTTGATAGAGTGTGTGTGTTACCTTTGACAAGCAAAACAACAATGCTGGCCCACACCAAGTGCTGGTTTTATATGTGGGCAAAAGGGGACGGTTCTAACGCGGTTGCCATGGTAACCGCAACCTCGTTAGGACCGTCCGCTTTTGGGCTCCTCTCCTGTGTTATAAGGAAAATCTGGCCCGCGGGTTTAGTATCATCGTTGTTCTCACGTAGTCAACATGCCACCCAAGCCAGCATCCAAGGGAGCCAAGAAGGCCGCGTCCAAGGCTAAGGCCGTAAGGACCGGAGACAAGAAGAGGAAGAGGAGGAGGAAGGAAAGCTATGCTATCTACATCTACAAGGTGTTGAAGCAGGTGCACCCCGACACCGGTATCTCCTCCAAGGCCATGTCCATCATGAACAGCTTTGTCAACGACATCTTTGAGCGCATCGCAGCTGAGGCCAGCCGTCTTGCCCACTACAACCGTCGTTCCACCATCACCAGCCGGGAAATCCAGACCGCTGTCCGTCTCCTCCTCCCCGGAGAGTTGGCCAAGCACGCCGTGTCTGAGGGCACCAAGGCTGTGACCAAGTACACTTCCTCCAAGTAGATCTTCTTCAGGTCTATACCACCCAAACAAAGGCCCTTTACAGGGCCCCAACTCTCTCACAAAAGTTCAGATCAAACTCCACTTGTGTCTACCTCCCCCAATACACAATGCAATCCCAATCAAATGAAATCAATTCAAAATGCATGTTGAGCATAGACAAAGAGATGTGAGTAGGAGCATGCTTTATAGTACAGATACGTCTAGATGTAGATGTGTATTGTATTGAACGAGAGAGTGGGTGACAGAGCTGGAGAGAATAAGTCAGCCCCCCCCCCCCTCCTGCCTATACCCATGGGTGGAACCAACGTGTTATGATAAAGGTTACTTCAATGACACCCCCCCCCCCCCCCCCCCCCTGCCATTGACTTTGTCATCACAGTGACATGATTTGTCACATTGTTAGCCTAATGCATTGAACTTACCTTGCTCCAGTGTGCAGCAGTCTGTTGTATCAGTCCTGACGTCGTGCTGTATGTCTCCTGTAATGGAAATAAAAGATTTGATATATAAAAGAAAGCTGGTCTTGTTTGTAAATTGTACATTGACAGTACCTGGTAATAATGTGTTTTCTGTGTGATATAATACAATGCTACAGCTAGACTGCTGTCTGTTCTTTTGACAGTAAAATATAAAATGAATGTCTAAGTAATACATCTTCTTTCTGTTACAGCTCAAGGTTCAACACTCTACATGGATATCAACGTGAGGTAAAGGTAAGTTGAATGGGTAAGTATTACATGTGCATTATCAGCAGGGGGGGGGGGGGGGGTCAACAGAATGGGTACAGTGATATAGACAGATCTATATACAGTGTTGCCTTTCTTCCTATGGTGTATAGTACACACAGTTTCCCTGTGTTGAGTCAGAATAAGCCGCAGTTAGGGGTGGATCCAATACATCAGTTATTTAAATGTAGGCAGGGAAGGGAAGGCCTGTGCCTTTTGTATGTAGAGGGGTTGATCTGTAACTTTTGTGAGAGAGTGGGGCCCTTAGGAGGGCCTTTGAGATGGTTGGTTTTCCTGCTACCGAGGTGGTAGAGGAATTGTTTAACCGCCGAATCCGTAGAGGGTACGGCCTTGACGCTTCAGGGCATAGACTACATCCATGGCGGTGACAGTCTTCCTCTTGGCGTGCTCGGTGTAGGTGACGGCATCACGGATGACGTTCTCAAGGAAGACCTTGAGGACCCCACGGGTCTCCTCGTAGATCAGGCCAGAGATACGCTTGACTCCACCACGACGTGCCAGACGACGGATTGCTGGCTTGGTGATACCCTGGATGTTATCACGCAACACCTTCCGGTGACGCTTAGCGCCTCCCTTTCCGAGTCCCTTTCCTCCTTTACCGCGACCAGACATGTTGAATCAGTACTGTGTTAAGGTACAATGCTTCTCCGTGGGCAGAAGGTATGTTTATGTACTACACCAGGGGCTAGAGCGCGGACCTGTTAGGCTGAACACATCGCGTGAAAGCTGCTGCTGCTGTCTCCCTCCCCACAGGGGTCACGTGACCGGCTCAGCCAATCCGCGCCCTTGTTAGGACCGTCCCCTTTCGCCCCACCAAGCTCCCGGACGTTCCCACGCCCCTAGCTCCGCCAGGTGGCGCTACAGCGGAAGTTGTTGATATGAGGTGGAATGTCTGTGCTGGGGGCTAACGGCCAATCAAAGAATGGTGTCAATCGGCCCAGGGAAAGCTGAGAAAACTGGGTTACAAGAAAAGGTGGTTTCACTCACCCTCTCTCTCCACTATATA